>JASAMV010005794.1:0-63168 GCA_030248065.1 Rhynchonema sp. JSB1_4
AGGAACATGGTAACTTGTCAAGTTATTTTTTTTAATTTACCGCCAGGTATGTATTTGACACCCTAGGTACCATCAATTATAGCGCACTAATTGCGCGTGGTCTCAGAGAATGGCACTTGTTGGTTTAGTACCAAGCAGAGCTGTGCAAATGAACCTCCATGCAACCTGTCCCTTCAGCTTCAGCAATGAAATAAGTGTCAAACATCAGTCTCCAGATTGCTTCGTATGTGGCCGCCGCATCTGATCTTGGATTCAATGTTACGTAAAAACTACTATTTAACTTTCCCACGGAAGTCAAATTATAAATGCGGAAAAAGCTCGAATGTTAGAGAGCAACAGCTATTTTAATTGACGAGTCACTTTCGTGGCTTCGGTCAGCATCACACTTATGAAGGGTGTTGGCGTGATGTCAGTGCGACCCAAGCAGGCTGTGCTGGATATGGACCAATGATTGCTGCTCTATGGTATCCACAGAATCAGACACAATAGTTTGTGGTCAACTACGCAAGATTTACTCATGGGCCACACAGAATTAAGACAATCAGCTGCAAACACGTGTCGGTTCGCTGAATCAGTCGTATGTGACCGATTTCGAGCTGCCCGATGGGGTGTGACATCGAGGTATCACGTTCGTACTGTACGTGCATACTGTGTGTCATGTGAGAAGGTATAAAAACATCATTTGGGCCATCTTATTATATACCAAATATACAAGTCCCAAAAGTGATTTTGGGAAGAAATTTATTCGACCTTTGAGAAAAAAGACAACAATTCCCCCCCCAAGAACGATATTTTTGGGCGTTTCAGAGCATTTTGTTCCGGCAAAAAAATTGAAAAAGAAATTTTTTTAAAATTAAATTTTTTGCACAACCCTGCACCATGGTGCTTTTTTGAAATATATAAAACTCGCGTAAGCGGATGGAATGCAGATGGCAATATCCCCCGAGCGTGACGTCCTTTCCACTGCTGCCTTGTCGGGGTTCTTTGTCGTTCGCCAAAGCAGTTCCGAGTCTTCCCTTTCAATAATGACATTCGACTTTCACAAGTATCCATTACATTGGTTACGTGATTCTTACTCATCACATAACGAGATGTTTGTGTCGTCCCATAAATCTGATTTGGTGTTGATTTTGTGTGAAATTGAGCGGAAGTTTGAGCCCTAGCTGCGGTCCGTTTAAGCAAGTTTCCTCGCATTCCAATTTGACGAGATTCCGTTTTTCGTTATTTTTTTAGAATCAAGATGTCTCATTTGGCATCTTCCGCTGACATCCACTCGCTGGGCGCTCCGCATGGCTAATTTTGTTTTTCTCATGCCCGTGTTCCGATGGTGTTTTTTTAATTTTCACGCATCACGTACAGTATGTCAGAAATTAGATTATTCCGACGTCGCCCAGTTCGTAGTCAAGTGTTGCGATCTCAAATATTTTTTCCAGATTGAACGCAGTGACCCAGCAGGCCGTATCAAAGCGGACGACACAAGTGTATTTTAATTTCTGACAAAAGATGTGCTCTCTGGGCGAAGCACGTGTGTGCCCACTGCACGAACGTCGATCGGTGCAATTTATGAATGTGTGCATGTTTTTTATTGTGCTTGTTTTTCAGCTTTTTATCGTCTAGGAGCTGAACAAGTACCAAGAAAACGGCGTTCACTCAGAGCTGGTGTGCACATGTGTGTAGGGTGGTCTCAAAAGTAGCTACCCTGGGTTAAGAATGGTGCGGAAACTCATGTGAATCGACTTCAAATTGGCTACAAACTGAGTACTTTGATCCCGACATTTTCGTCCCCAGAAATCGCGAGGTCCTACATATGTTTATTGGGCCCAAGATGCACAGACTAAAAAATGTATATGACCAAAAACTTTGCGTCCAAGGGCAGGCACTTCGATAGCTCAGCTGGTAGAGCAATGCCCCGGTTAGGCGGAGGACCTGAGTTCGAGCCCCAGTCGAAGAAAGCCATTTTTTGTTCACAAAGGATTTTGGAATGTACATGCGCTCCCCGTTATTACTAAAAAAATGTAGCTGACTTTAGGATTTCCCGTGCCCGTAAACCTGGCCCTCACATCTTTCTTAACCTTAGTGCACAGTAATATTATTTTGACCACCCTATGTATATGTAAAATAACCTGAACTAGATGTGTCATGTGCCTCACCATAAAACTATTCGCAATTGAGCACCGGGTTCACGTGCTTTGCATCCCGTATTTATTTCGAGTAAACGGCAGCCGAACATCCGCTGACCACACCGAATTTTGAGTTCCCATTGCGCACTCGCTCTCTGTTGCTACAGTAGGCACATGCGTGCAAATCACGGTCACAAATCAGAGTCACTTGACCGCACAAACTTGTTTGACTGTATGTTTTTGTGCCAATTTGTATTTCATGACGCAGCTTGGGGTCATACCAGTAACAACGCAATTTGCTTGCTCCGTGCTGATACATGAACAAGTCAAGAAGATCAGCTCGTGAGTCTCCGGGTTGCTCGAACGTCTGTCTGGTTGCCTTGAAAATGGAACGTACTGTAGGTATGACACATGCGTTCATGTTTGATTAAGACCTCTTATTGTTCCTCATCTTCCACTTTTGTTCGCCAGCTAAAAGCAACGTGCGGCTACATGTAATGTTTGTTTGGTGCTTTATATGTTTTTTTATTTTGCTCATTGAAGGTAGCGAATAAATTATTTATGCTTGGCACCTTCTTCGTGGTGGGTTTTTTCTTTGCTAACCTACTTTCCCCAAAAACGTGAATATTTCCAAACAATTACGGCCTGGATGATATAGCAGGCGTATACCGATGCATTCGCGCTGTCAAAAGTTAAATGCATCATCCGCATCTGATCGTCTAACCTCACTGTCGCCATCGCATTAGCACCGTCTTCAGTCGATTGCCCTCTTTCGCTCTACTGTCACGTCACTGTTCCTAATGTCTATCCGGCTGTTGTTGTTGTACGTGTACCCATTTTACAGTATTAGCACAGGACCTCGCGGGGACCATTTGGTTGGTGTTCAAGCTAACGCTAAAATTCCGTTCGCCCACTGATGTCATCACTGCACTTTTTCGTACAGTTCCTGGTACCGGTAGCACAGAGGATCTGTCTGCTTGACATTTCACCTTGTTTGCCTGGGATAAACAGAACTAATAAACACATCAGGAGCCAAACTGAGACAGTCAAGACAAGCTCCCGTGTGGGCGACATTTGCCTTCCCTGGCCACACCAAGCTCCATCTGACTTTGTGTTTCTTCATCTGGACTGTCAGATTTAATGAACTTAATGACTGTGAATAAGAGGAAGAAACATCGCGTGACCAGATCGGATCTGCAAACAGAAAAATAAGCCAAAGCCACTCTGTGTCTCTTGCAACCGCAAACTAGGGAGCACACTTGAGTTTCCTAATCATCAAGTGCTACCAAGATACAGTAACCTCCAGTGTTAGACGTGGACGACAACAAGTGTGAATAGGCATCTGAATGATTAGGTATACTTTCTCCAAAAAAAGCTGTGATTATAATTGTACATCAGGTTGTTTCTCGTTGCCGGGCAGTTTGAGCTTCGCTTTTCCTTATCTGCAGTTAATGGTACGGTTATCATTATTGTTTGGGATCTCATGCAATATTAGTTCTGGGTATGCGCATAGCGCATGGTTTTGGCCAGCATTTTGACCACAGTCCAAAGAGTTTTGTAAAAAATGTGTTTCGCGCTCTTGGCACTGACATTCTAACTGTACACCATGTGGCTTGTCTCAGACTTTCAAACGCATCATTAATCTTGCTTCTGACTCATATAAACGGCTTCCGCTGAACTGGAAAAGTCATAAGAACTTTGTCCCTTTGAAATTGGCGCCTACGCTAACCATAATACTGTAGGAGTGTTGTCCGCAATCTTTTATCGTTTGCGCGCGCATGAAAACAGATTCGGTTGTCTTGTCGCGGAGAAGCCGAAATTCATAGACACAAATGCTAAAACGAGAAAAGACACACATCGCGTCAGTTGTGGGATACCTTCGGTCCCAGGTTGAAATAGCGCACTTGCTTGTTGACGTTCTTTGGCCCAGAAAAATTGGCACGGTTAGCGCTAAAAAAACAGTTGAATGGTATGTACCTAGTGTGCTCTGTAACTGGCTTCATTTGTGTTTGCAAACTTGTTATTCTTGTGCACGTAGGAGGATAACACGTATATTTTCACCGATGACTGACGAATATTTTTCGTAGCTCCAGTTCTGCGGCAGCCACTTCAAAAATATAAATAGTCTACACCGCTTACAAAAAAAACAAATATATAAGTGCAAATTCAATCAAGACAACGACAGCTTGCATTATGAACGATTCGACACATCAAGATGGGAACAACAGCGGTTTGCCGGCGCACTGTTACGAAGAATATTGCCCTGCTTATGCCAACAACACATGGATGTACAACACCATACTCTATTTTGGCACGGTTGTATCGCTCGTCAGTGTGGCTGCCAATCTGCTTATATTGCTCAGATTGACGGTTGGAACTGGGTGGTGGTGATTTGAGTAAAGAATAAGATGGGCATGATAACATGAGTGAACAATGATATGGGCATGATAAACAAACACGAGTCACCATGGAAATGGGCATGATAAACAAATAAGAGGCATAGATATGGGCAGGATAACATACGAGAGTGACCATGGGCATGATAACAGGGGTTATCACGAATGTGGGTATGGTAACAGCAGTGGCCATGGGCAGCAGCCAGGCAGTTATTCAGATAGAATTATGCACAGTGTGTTTTCAACGTTATGAACACACGTACAGTATAGACCGATGCAAGCCCTCTATTATTCGGTGCAGACGCATGCTCGCTGTTTCCACACCTATTTCACCATTCTCTCACTGCTGGCTCTGTTCGACGTGATTGCATCGGCATGCTACGTGCCCGTGATTGTGGTCGACCAGGTATACTGTTGGGTTACTGTAGTTGGCTTGTGGTTGGCGAAATAGGGATGATACATAACAAAAGGTTGATGTTTCAGGCCAAAGACCGCTGGCAAATTGAATGGCTGACCGAAATGTGGCACGCGTACTTTTCGTGTTCGTTGGCGTTTGTCAATGTTGCGCTCACATCCAGTTGCGGACTGATTGTGCTGCTACAGTTCGAACGGTGGGGTGATGTTTCAAAGCATACGAAATATATATTTTTTCTTAAAACATGAGTGTCCCAAGGCAGTTTTTCCATTTGCAGGTACTGGATCACAGTGAAGGAGTCCTCTACCAGTCATGGTCTATCATCGTGGGGTCGCGTTGGTTGCGCCATTCTGATGGTGTTGATAGCGCTGTTGCTGAAAGCGCCCATATTTTTCGAACTTGACGTAACTTTCGCGCTCATCTTTCAACCTTTGCGATAAACTTTCGCGTTTTGTTGTGGGGTTACCCGTTTAAACTAATGCTCGCTGTCACGAATGAATGGTGCACCAGGACATCGTCTGCCAATTTTGCAGGTGCAGCTGCTCACTGATCCAGAATGCAACAAGACTGAATATATGGTCGTTCCCACCGCATTGAATCACGATCAGGTTTACATATTCTACAAGGTATGCGAACTGCACTGGTCTTAAAAAGGTGGTATTTTGGCAGCCTCATTGTGATATTTTGCATCCAGCTTTTCCCATCATATCCAGGTGTACGTGCGCAACATTCTAGCCGTGCTGGTGCCGTTTGCGCTGCTCGTCTTTTTCAACATGGAGATTCTGCGTCAATTCCATCGAGTGCAGAGGCGGGCGCAATTGCTGCAAATGGGCGGGGGCGGAAAGCATAAGGTGCCGGGGAGGGGCTACTCAGGAAGCTCTCCTTTGAAGCTGTCAAAGCTTGAAACACTTCTAATAAACCAATCCCAATATCAAACTTGGTGGTCGGTGAAATTTTAACTTCAATTTCAAATTTTGTGATGACACTAATTTTGACCAGCGCAAGCGTTTTTTATCGGTTTTTCTGAAAAAAACCTTTGACGGTGATTGACTGACAATAGTGTCACCAGTAAACCCCGAAGTATCCTGCACAAAGTCACATGTGCAATGCTAAACCCGACCAATTTGGATCACCAACATTGACCGCAACGTTGCGTTCATCACAGGAGCGCGTACGTGCGGCCACCATCACGTTTCTGTGCATCGCGTGCACATACCTGATATCGAATGTGCTCAACGTCGTGATCACCATATGGGAGTACATCAACATCGATGTCCTGATGGGCGATCTGTGCTACTTCTACTTTATCGGCACCGATCTGGTCACGTTGCTGACCATTTGCGGCTGTGCACTTCGGCTGCCCATCTATTTGTTCACCAACCAGGAGCTGAGGGCGGTCATACTGCCAGTTGGCAAACGCGGCCGATATGGTCAGGTGGGCGAATTTACGAGTTATAATATGGTGTAATTGATATCATACCCGTTCCGTGAACAACGGGTGACGTAAACGTATTACGAGTTCTGTTTCCCAGACAACAACCGCACGTCACGATTGCGATTCGAATCACCTAACGCTCGCTGAATCCACATCGCAATTCGTGCGTCAAGCATCCCCGTTCGATGCCATCGCCGTCTCAATCGCCCTCTCACCCGCCGTGCATCATCAGCGCAAAACAACGGCGCCGGCAAACATAAACCATTCTGAGGAGTTCGGGCACACCAACAATAGTCCCGATTTCGCCGACCGCTACAAACACCAACGAGCCTGTTCCACGTCACCGCTCATCAGACTGAATGTGCCTGGAGCAATGGAGCAGAATGGCCGTGGCAATGGCAGTAGTCTGACACGCGCCAAGTCGTTGTCACGCAGCACTGGTGACACTGAAACATCACCCAGTCGGGCAGTGCGCACACGCAGTGTGATGGTGGTGTCGAAACAGTTGAGCCCGCAACCGGATGCATATGGTAATCGAAGGATGGTGACCAGAGTGGATATGGATAAATTTCGGTTGGCAAGATTTTCCGTGTAACCTTCTTTCCTAAATATCAACTTTCACGCGTTTTCGAGTTCTCTTGAACAAGATTTTCATCTCATTAATGTACAGTAAATGCCCCTTTCTTTCAGCACACGCACCAATATGCATCTGATTCGCACCGGGTCCCCCTCTGCCGACGCTCGTAAATGTCAGTGCCACAGGGAAAAGACGAAAGTGACGTGTCTTTAAAATTAGCTTAGTAGTTACTTGTCTCCGATTGGTGTCTTAACACCTACGTACAAATGATGATTTATTAAAATTGATTATTTTGCCACATTATTGCGGTATCACGGTACGAATGATCGACGTATTTATCTCCACGCTCTTTTATTTATTTATTAGTTTATTCCTTTTTGATAAACTCATGCCATACTTTCGCAATACAGAAACAATCAAACAAACAGACGTTTACAATTTGCTGTGGATAAAACCAGTGCACTTATACATGTGTATAATCAAAAAACACAAGAGATCACAGCCCCAAATATTCAAACGTTTTGTATGTAGATAACATAATACACCCAAAACGTAAAAACGCCCAGCAGTGCAACAGTCAGCCTGAAACAGAATAATAATCCGAATGAAATCAACGGTTCTGTACCAAATGCTACTAAATCAAATATACACAAAAGTATATGGACACAGATACAGTAACCCCTAAACGCGTATGTATACGTAATGTGATGTTCCATGGATTGACAGCCGAATAGATTTGTTTTGTACATACAGTACCTATGTATGTAGGTACGATGACTGAAGTACTACAACATGCTGTACTGCCTTCATGTAAATATGCGCAATTATTAATTTGCGAAAAATATTGAAAGGACATGGTGTGCAGTTATGCCCTGAGATCAATATGATCCTGCAGTGTGTGTTCAAGAACAAAGCTCTACTAATATCAGTTGTCTTCGCAAACTAATGTTTCACTGTGGTCTGGGCATGCCACCAGCACTAGCTGCAGCGGCGGCCAAAGCGGCTTGTGCAGCAGCCCCCTCCTGTTGCAGTCGACGCAGCATCTCATTGTGGTTCTGTTGTTGTTGTCGTTGGTGTTGTTGTTGCGCTTGCAACATCTGTTCTTGTCGGATCTGCAGATAATGATTATCGATCAAAGTTATTCATTGATTATTGGACGCAGTCTGCCCGCTAGTGGTGACATCATCGCTATCCATATTTTTGGCCGCTATCAAGGATGTTCATAAACACAGGCCAGATATTGAACATAACAGCGAATCGGGGACTAAAACGTCGGTCACTCATCATGGCGGGTCACAACAAAAAGTGTGCACTGTGTAAAAATTATGTTCGTCACGTTACGTTAACCGATGCATGAAACATCACCCCATACACAAACCCTTTGCGCAATGAACATGTCAGGTGTGAGCTGTTGATGTGCAGCAGCGAATTGTGCCTGTTCGGCCAAGGCCAGGTCGATGTTGCTGGGTGCACTGACGGACGACGGGGCACCGCTGGTCGATACGGACGGACGAGGGGTCAATGCGGCCAGGTATTGCTGGATCAGGGCGGGATCGGTGCCGGCTGCAATGGGATGGGTTACGGTACTCAAATGTTACAGTAACAACACAATAATAGCTCAACGTTGTGGTCGGTGTATCTTACCAGCAATGGCGGCTTGTTGAGCAGCGGCAATGCTTGCGCCGACATCGAAGTGCAGATGTTGATGTGTGTGCATGTGTGAATGGAGGAACCGTGCTGCAGCTTGCTGTTGTTGTTGTTGTTGCTGCATGGCACTCTGCATCTGCAGTTCGAGACGCGCTCGCAATGAAGGGTCGAGTTGTGCAAGACGTTCTGCAAGGAGGGCATTTAAAAATAATAAAGTTTTCGTAACTTTAAATAAAACAAAATAAAAATGACAAACCAAGTTGCGCCCGTTCGGCTGGGTCGAGTCCGGCCAACAGCTGTTGTTGTTGTTGTGCAGCGAACATGAGACGTTGTTGTTCAAGCAACTGTTGTTGGCGTTGTTGTTCGCTGCCTGGTGTTGGCGGAGGCACCTGCGAGACACAAAACAGGTGCGTTTTTTGAAAGTATTGGTAAAGATTGTTTTTCAAGCAAATTACCAAATACAAATAAAAATTCACTGCCAACAAATTATCAACCCACCGACGGTATCGGTGTTTGAGGCACGATGGAGGCAGGTGTACCGGGCGGCATGCCCATACGAGACACGGAGGGCGAGGGCAGATGGGGGGAGACAATTGAGCCACTGGTTGCAGGGTTGATCGACAGCGCTTGTTGTGCAGCTGCAACCTGTTGTTGTCGGGCAGCAGCGTGCGCTTGTGCGATCTCAAAATCGCGTTTGAGCATTTCCCTTTGCTCGCGCTCCAGCTGCTCACGACGACGTTTCTCCGCTGCCGCCGCCGCGAGCGCCTCCTGTACCATGGAGACAAGAGATCATGATTTTGAAGTTGAACGAAATTGGTCATGATAAGCCAAGTTTTCGAAACACAGTCCTCCTTATAGTAACGTGATCTCAACCCAAGATTTTCGGTCACTATAAAAGTGTTCAATACGTAGAATGATAAAAACGGAAGTTAACGGTGATAGATGGCCAAAATGTCGCTACAAAATGTTCACTAATTTGTCACTGCAAAGAGGGCAGACTTCATCTGGAGTCATTAGCCATAATAACTGCACAGCGCGTGCTATAATGTATCACGTGTCATATAAAGTAGCACACGATACTAACCTGTTGTCTCCTCTGCTTCTCCATCTCCTTCTCCTGCTCAGCGCGTCTCCTCTGTGCCTCCGCTTGTGCCTGTGCCTCCCGTTGTTTCTGTTTTTCGATTTCAGCCTGTATCTGCATTTGACGTTGATGTTCTCTGACCAGTTGATTGTGCAACTCTGACTCGGCCTGACTAGCCGCCAGTTGTTGCTGCTGTTGTTGGCACTGCTCGGCGAAAACCCTGTGAAAGTTTAGGTTGATTAGGCTTGAGTTAGGCACAGAAACGTTCTCAAGAAATACAGCTGACGCTCTCTATTGTGACATGATTGGGTATGTGCCACTTTCAATCAACCACTGAATAATATTGTGGTGGTAATAAGGTCGTTAACGGCAGATTGGGAGCTAAAAAACATTAACCGAGGGTTCTACTGCAGAACTGGTCACTATAAAGAGGATATACTGTGACCAGAACAACAACTGAAAATATCGTAACACATACCTTAACCTGAGCATGGCACTTTGTTCCGAACCGGGGTGTTGGGCCATCTGTTGTAACATTGCAGCTGCCATTTGTTGCTGTTGTGCTGCCAACATTGTCTGTTGTGGCGTCGGACCACCAACTTGAGGGTACCCGTGTGGACCACCGCCCTGATGAGGGGCGGGTTGCGGTTGATGGAGACCGGGGGGCAATAGACGTTGCTGACCAGGCATGCCCGGCTGGAAATGGAGAATTTACCTATTTGGCAATTTTGTAAATGTTTTTATACTTAACAATTGATTTCTTGCCTGAACAGACGAGATCGGGCCCGATGTTGATGGAGTGAGTTGGCAAGCAGCACTGGCCAATTGAGGTGGCAGAGCACGAAGTACGGATTGTTGCTGCTGAGCGACATGATGCAAGGCTGGCGTGCTCGGCTGAAAAATAGAAAAAATTGTGTGTAAATAGAGTAGTAATGGAGTTCGAAAGGACAAAATCAGACGAAAGTGTCTTGTACCGGTTCCAGTTTGATAGCAGTTTGCTGCGGTTGCTGTTGTTGCACCATTTGCGACTGCGCCTGTTTGGCAGCGTTTTTCTCTTTGCTTTTCTTGATTTTCTCCTTGTATCGCTCCATTTTGCCGGCCATTTCCGAGCCCGGGACCACCACCCAGGCCAGATCCGTTCTTGAGCAGGAGTTGTGTTCGCCGCGGAACCTAAATAGACACAGAATTTATAGTCAACCCGTTGAATGAAACATCACCTCATTATAGAATAAAAAAATACGAACCATAGTCTTCGAAATTGACTATTCTTCGTTTCGTACACAACCGAATCGTCAGGTTTGGCTTCGGGTTCCGGTGGTTCTGCACTGACGATCACACTAACTCCCGCTGATGGGCTCGTGCTTGGCTCGGGCTCGGGAGGACTGAAACAAATATACGTGTAAACATTATAACTTTCTGGTATGTGCATTTGTTGATCCGAAACCCCCCGAAGTTTATTCCCACTCGTTCACCGCCCATTACAATCCCCCGACCCTCCCCGCCACTGCGCAGTCGATTACAACTCCTTAGCTCCTTTCCTTTTAATCTTCTCTTTCCGTCCTTTTTTATCCTCCCCCGCCAACGGAACCCAAAAATGACCGATCGACGGCGACACAATACGGTCACCTTTGGATGACCACCCATATATAGAATGGGAATTTTTTGTTATTGTGTTGAGGAGTCATAGAAAGTACAATTGAGCGATGAGTGAGAAATACGTTATTGACAGGCAGCTGTGGAGTAGACGATGTGCAATGTGGGGGAGCCTGTGTGCGCGTGGTGACGTTCGCGTCATGTATCGGGGTATTGAGGTGAGTCAGTGGGCAGGTTTTAGGGGGGAGGGGAATGGGGTTAGTTCAAAGAGTGTTTTTGGTCTCTATTTCGCTCGTTCGTCGCGGGTGGGGGCGGCCGCAATGCAGCAGGTGGTTCATTTTGTTATGGAGGTGTGTTGTGATATATTGGATGGTATTGGGAATGGTATTGTTTTTTCAAGTGGTGTTTTATGAGTATATACTTTAGCGAGGAGGCAAAATACTCACATCAGCTCCCCAATGTTTTCCTCGGTCTCCTCCCTGGTCCGTTGGTCGAGTACGTATTCTCTCTCTCGCTCATTTACTTTTTTGCTCGCTCCAAGTCAAATGTTTCGCCTTTGCGTTTTGGGTGTCCGGGCCGTCTGTTCCCCGTCGTGTCCTTTTTTGTCCTTATTGGCGTGCAATGCATCGGTACCTTTCATTACCCCCGTCGTTCTTTTCTCTGCTTTCTTTTCTGACTTTCGCTCCCGCGCGCCGTCGCCCTCTCTTTCCCCCTTTTTCCTTCCCCTACTCTCGTCCCCCTCTTCCTCCCTTCCCCTCCCCCCTTTTGTCCTCCTCCTCCCACATGCTCTGTTGACGGGTGCGACGGATATAATCGGTATTGTCTTACTCATCGCCATTGTATTTTTTATTCTTGACTCATAAGCAATGTTTCGCTTTGCAATTAGGGGGTGGTCATCAAAGGTGACCGGTCATTGGTGTCCGCCGGTCGATCGGGTCACTTTTTGGGTTCTGTATTGGCGATGCGATGGCATGGGATACCTTTCACTATTAAACAACAAGGCACGCATGAACCAGTCGGTTCCAGAATGATTTCAAAATGCTGAAAGGAGCCTTTTTAAGCGAGTTATGTAATTGCAACTTGGCGCTCCACCGGTGTGATCGAGGGCACGTCAGGCGCCTCTCGTGTTGCCGGCCGCAACATTTGGTCAAACTTTGGGCGCCACGCATGTTTTGGTCAACACGGGAGTCTCTGTAGGCAATCAAACTTCGCGCTCCACACAAGAGAACGAACTTACGCTCCTCCATAACTTGGCGCTCCTCCCAAATTAAGCGCCTCAAATGCCAGATGCTGCTCCAAACTACGCTCCTGCAACTTGCGCTGGTGAGCAAAACTTTGCCTCCACAAAAGAACTTGGCGCGCCACCGAAAACATGGCGAACCACAAAAAACTACGGGCGCCACAAAAAACTAAGGGCGACAACAAAAAGGACAACACCAACATGGAGCTCCACAAAAAAACTCAGAGCGCCACAAAAACAAATCGGATAAACATCGCCGCCACCAAAACTGGAGCGCCACCAAAAGGGGGTGCACAAGAGGCCAAGACGCCGCTACTCAGGCCGAAAATGAAGAGATGTTCATTCCACTTACATTTCTTCCGGTTGTTGTTCTGTTTTCTTTTCAGGCGTGCCTCCAGCTGACTCTTCACTATCTTCATCACTCGCATCACCAACATCATCATCAGCCGTCGTCGAACGTTTTTGCTTTCTGGAAATTTTGTGTCATGTTTTTTACAAAAAAAACCCGCTTTGCCTGATTTTTCAAGGTCACATCACGCCTAACGCACCTTCTCTTCTTTTCATTGCCCCATCCCGTGGCCGCCTGTCTTCGCTTGGTGCCTTTCTTCTTCCTTCCGTTCTTGCCATTTCCCCCATTTGAGTTCTTGTCTCGGTCGAGCTCATCGTCGTTGCCTGAATCGCAACGGAAAATACTTATTAGCTTATCAGGTTTTTCAGTCCATTTCAAAGTGCATACCTCCGTCTTCAGGACTGGAACTAGTGGAACTCGTTGACGCGCCCGACGGTGATTTTCGATCGTCAATCCGTTTGCGTGACAGAATGCCGTTTTGTTCGTGATTTGGTGTGGTCGGTGTGAGTTGTGTGCCGCTGCTGTTACGGGTCGAACGCAACACCGGCGTGAGGCGGTCGGCCTGTGAAACAGTGGAAAAGGCAGTAGTTTTGTTTGTTTGGCTAGGAAAAAAGAGGCGAAAATTTGTTGAATTGGTGATCCTACAACAATTGGCTCATGTTTCAACACTGGTTGGTATTGAAGCCAATTACCAACATGAAAAAAATTTTCATCCAACAAAATTAACCCCCATACCGACCCTCTGTTTGCCGGATCGTGTCTTCACACCGTAGTCATCGGCAAAGTCAGGCGAGTCACCTCTGACCGGTCTGAACAGATACGGCGGTGGCGTGCTGGGTCGGTCCACTGAACGCAGCTCGCCGTACTTTTTGAAGTACAAACGACAGTCGGTGCACAGTAGCGTCTTGTCCTTGCCGGCATGATGCCAGTCTTTTGAGGCTGCAAACATTAGTGATTTTTTATTATTTTTTAATGTACACATTTTCGGGTTGTGTAACAGCACTCACTAGTGACATAGCAGTGATGGCAGGCGTAGCCACTGAGATCACGTGGTGGACCAGACACGTCCACACCATCTTCATCAAGCTCGTCCTCGCTCGCTGATAACATGTCCACTGGAAAAATATGTTCCATAAATTTTTTTGTTGTTTCTCCAAGAATAAAACTACATAACAATATTCTCTTCCAAAAGATTATGAGCACTTACGAAATTCACTGGATCCCGGTCGGCTGGTCTGTTTCGATCCATTGCCATTGCTGGTGGAATTGGCCGGTTTGATCCTTCTCAATATTGGGACACGTTGTCGTCGCTGACGAGCCCTCGGTCGCTGATTGGCTGACGACGCCTGTTTCTTCCACATGTAGTAATACTCGATTAGTTCACCCTGAAATTGGAAGGCGATCCTGCCTTTTTCATTTCGTGACAATGACTTTTCTTCATGGGTGCAACTAATGTTCAAAGTTCAAGTTAGTGACGTCAGCAAATCCTGAAAAACTACTCACTACAAAATAGTCACGTGACTATGACCGGTACGATCCGATCCTATCACAAAATTTATAAAGGCGCTACACGTAATGTCTATGTAGTTCTACTTTTTTGGCAACTCACCGTAGTTTTATGCGATAGGTACTCCTTTCTGATACGAAAGAAGTTCTTGCCACACTGTTTCAGGCCCTTGACGAATTTCTTCGTTTCCTCCTCATTCCATTTAGCGAGCACGTTTGGTGGTACCGGTCGGGTGATGAGCTGTTGTAGTGCCTGACCCGTGTCGTACTTGTGCTTGTGCAGCTGAAGCATAATGGCGGAAATTAATTTTTTCTGCGGAAACAATGAAAATGTCAAAGATTTTTCACAATAATGATTTCTGCAAATAACCTCGTCCATCGCCTGTATGAGCGTGTGGTCCTGTGTGGCCGTCTGGTACCCGTCCTCTGTTGTGCCGTTGCAAATGCCTGAAACTCAAAGCAAATTCAGAAAACATACAATAAAATTGTAAAAAAAATTGCGTGTACCTGCAAAGGCAGCCATACTGCGCGCGGCACGAATGTACATTTTCAAGTCCGAATCGGCGATATGACCCGGTCGCCACACTAGAGTTTCACGTTCATGGTCCTTTGTCGGACTGTCACGTGGATCGCGAACACCGGCCACGCACTCGGGCAATTTGGCCTGAAGGGTTGGTGTTTCTATATTTTGTTGACTCCATTACGATTTATTTTATTTTATTTGACACGCGTTGTTCCGGGGAATTTCTAACCCAAATTTCAAATGCTATATACCTACCTGATGACTCGGCCCGACTCTGATTTCACCCTGTATGCTCGCCAGTCTGTTGTTCTCCGGATTGTAGCCGAGAATGTAGAAGAACGAGTCCGCCTCCACGCGGAACTCCCTGGCCGCCGCAATGTCCTTGTAGTGCCGGATCTTGCACTTGCCTCTGAAAACGGCGTGAAATCGAATTTGAGGGTCGCACAGTTAGTGGTGTTACATAAAGCTATTGCTTCAAGTCCTGACAACCTTATGGACCAAAAGTGTGACTTTCAGTTTGCACCCTGTGTGTAAATTTCCAAATTACACTGGGAGTGTACCAAGACACCCCAACTGCCAGATTCGAGACAGCCACAATGAGCATGTTGTTTTCTCGTCAATATAAAAATGTAGCAACAAAAATGAGTAAGCATGAAATAAGCATACCAAGTCCTACATGGTGGTCTGAAAGCTGGCTGCATCTGGCATTGGCTTTGTATAATGGCGGTTCGGCGGGCTTAAAGTCCCAGCGTACCGCATCGTGCACAAAGCAATTTTAAATAAGAGAGCGAAAATATATTACCATAAGGAATGCACGTACGAGTTACATTGCTTTTGGCCGGTCTAGCCGCGCACAACAAGCTCTTTGAATAAAGATAAGAGCTTTCTATGACTCAAGCAAATGCTACAGAAATCAGAGACTGCATGTGAAAACTTATTCGGATAAGTCTTGCATCTTGCTGAATTAAATGACTGTACAAAGATTCTTTGAAGCCAAGGCCTAATAAACTTGATATAACAGAAATACTACTATGTAGTACTATAATGTGCTGCTTGAAGAAAAGTTGCATGATAAAAAGTATCGTCCCAAGCAATTTGGGCGGTCTGGTACTGGTTTAGCAAGACCGAAACCTGAACTGGCAGGCCAATGTTGTAACATCGGAATGCTTAGGAAAACGAGGCCCCGTAGAGGACGGATCAGGTTCAGTGCGGCAGTTCGAACGAGTTGAGACAAAAACATTGACACAGGCAAGGAAGCAGCTAAACATCTTTTTGCAATTTTGGCACAATAATGTCGTCGGCCCACGAATATGGCACGGTGCATACAGGGATAGCACGCAAAAGCCAGCTAAAACAGATCAATTCTTAATACACGTTCCTATAGTAAATACGCACACACACACACATACATACACACGTTTCGAACAACCAGCCGGTTGTGAGATGCACCGCAAAGGCCCAGTTAATGTTCAAAGCCACCTGAATGGGTTTGGCGTTAGACCACACACGAAGCTTGCAAAGGAACTGCCATCGCTGCCAAATATTACAATAGGCGTCACAGACCGGAACTTGAACCGCATTTGTGCTGCCCCAGGTGGACCACATTATACGTTACGCCAACAGGCATCGCAGTGAAGCAGCCTCAAAACAAAACGGTTGGCAGTATTAACTGGGCCACACTGTGGTCAGTGTGTTCCAGCATAAAGTATGGTGTAGTTTAACAAGGAACCGCCTGTTTCGTCACTGGCAGCTTATGACAGGGTTCAAATGCGGCTATGAAGCCTTGGCCACGGTAGCGCCCGCCAGTTACACTCAGCGGGGTGCGCAAAACCACACACAGCTAATGTCAGAAAATTTTATCGACGTTTTCATGATGCTTTCGCAACATGAAGGCTGCCCGGTTTCGTGGCTTTATGAAAGTAACAGGTTAAGAGAGTGCTGTAAAGGCTTTTAACCCAATCCCATATCTTATATCAGAAGAATGCCCACAGCTGACCAAACCTATACTGACAAGCTAAACAAACAGGAAAACCCAATGTTTTTGATGTATCAACGAACAGTCGGAGCACAGAAAAAAACTAAAGTCAGCCGGGTTTTTCAGGCTTCCTTCCCGACTGGAAAGTACCAGAAATAGAAAAAGCCTACATTGTGGCAAAAATGCCGGTTTTTTGTCACGACCGGGCTGCAGCTTGCAATTTAGCTGCTTGAAACTGCTTTAGGGCAGTGGCCTAGTGTGTGGTTTCGGTTTATAAAGGAACACAGAAGCATAAAACATGCTCAAGCTTGCTGCTCGCAGGAGACAGACACGCCGCAGCAGCTAAACTAGAAAGCGACAAAATTTTTGTTCGTGTTATGCATACTCTACGGGACTAACGCCCGGACTGTATATGTACATAGGTACAGCAGCTCATGAAATAACTAGACTGTGCCGTACTAGTACTACGATGCGGCTAAACATAGCTGCACTACCGGTCTTGCACCGCGCGGTCCCGGAACTTGAACACCTGATTCCAGTACCTGTGAAAAAGATTCAGGATATTTTCGGCGCAGTAAAAAATGATTAGCGTATTGAAATATAAGTACGTATACATGAAGCAACTGAAACTACTTGGTGCATCTGGTGAACAGACATGCGCACTTTAGCAAAACCGACTGGCATATCTGCTTTGGGGCGCATGTGGGTCGATATTATTTAGTGCTGCTCGCTCGGAAGGGTGGGGGCAGGGAACAACAACAACCAAGTCGACCACTGAGTTGACGCTTCCTAGTTTGCGGCACCCAAGTGACAAAGCCACCACATTCTGTGCGCCTGCTGACTGGAACTCAGGGGAATTCAAGTGGAAATTGTGCGCGAGATTAAGTCTGTACAATATACAGTAAGTAGAGCTGAGACTAATATGAACTGGATTTATAATGGGGGTGTTAATTATTACGTAATGCGTCAACGGAAGGAAGCCACTAAGTTACATACCTACCTACTGGTAAGTGCTATAAAAGGTACTATACGTATATAAGCTATACTTCGCATAGTACATCTGGGCTGGGACTGATGCTTTCAGACTGTATTTTGAGTCAAGGTTCAATAATAAGATGCATGTACATATGACCCTCATCGGCTGTGATTGCCTGCCGTACTGGCCTATGGGTAATGCACTTTGGCTTTTCTTGAGAAAAAATAACTATGAACAGAAGGTCGCACTCCTTATGCCTGTAACAGATATGAACATAACTTCAAAATAAATCCAGAACGGGCTCCAATTATCATGAACAGCACAAACTTGTGAACATGCAAAAACACAATATAAATACTTACAACTGTTCATCAAGTGCAGTGATTGAAAAACAATTCTGGGTTTGACAATATTGCAACTATGGAGCGAAATCACGTTACTTCGAACAGACGACAACACGGTGTGCTTTCGGCAGCCAGAGCGTGTCGCAAGACTTTGCGAACAGTTTGCATCGATGTGAGAAACTGGCAAGGTCTTCTTCGTGGTTGCATTATAGCGTTTTTTACACATTTCATTGATTGTATAATACACAGCCAGTCGGAGAGCGGTGCAAAAACGTGAGTTAGAACGTCTCCCGGCTACGAAATGAGATACAGACATACAAATGCACCACGCAGGGTCGAGCAATATACTATGATAATTCCAAGCGAAATTTTCGACGTCTGAGTAGTTCCGGACCGAAACTTATTGACCGAACCAGCGCTCCAACACCAAACCTGAGCGTCAAAAGGTTACACATAGTTTTTGCCCATCGACGAGCAGAAATACATAAAATTTGGCATTTATGCAGCGCGCGAGGAAAACATCTGCGATAGATTATCACGCGCGCGACGAGACTTGTGTGAAAAGTGGGCGAATAAAAAACGGAGAAAATATTAATAATAGATAGAAAGGTCAAGTTTTCGAAATTGCAACTGCTACAATATATACGGCGAAGTTGGCGAAAAAACTGACCGAAAGATTTTTCACTACATAAAATCAAAACTGTAAACACCAGCCTAATGCTAAATGAAACCTTATAAAAAACGTACCTAGGTATCATTTTGTAAATAGTGGCAATCTCCAAATCAACTTACTAACAACTGCTGTAAACCAAACAACAACTCTGGCAGTCAAAATAATCAATGTTCAGCAAAATTACACCACTTTACAGGTTATAGGTACGACTGACGTGTTAACGCATATACAGTATGAACCTACAGCGATGGCCCGACAAACACAAATTTTCATAACAAAAACACCCTTTTGCCAATAAAACCCCTGAACTGGTTTTTGCAGCGATCATAAAAATTTGTTATGTGGCATAGTGCCTGTTTAGCTGCGCATTCGGCAGATGCGGTTATGCCTGGTTATGCGACGAGAATAGTGGTGATGATGTGGGGCAAAAAAACAGAAAAAATTGCAAAATATATTTAATTTTCGATTAAGTTCTGTCGTGCATTTTTTTGCATAAAGGTCCGAACTGCCCTAAACTCGTTTTAGTATATGATAACACTGCTCGTTTTGCGGTCGATTTGCGCACGAGTTTGTGTAAGCGTAAAAAAGGCCAAGTATAGGGGTAAGGGTATGATTTTTAAAACGTCACCGTAAAATAATGTTATACACGAACTCTAAAAATTTTCACATTTTTTACGCTGGCGCGAAATAATCTAAAACAACGTAATTTCCTGAGGAGCCGAAACCAAATTTCAATTGGTCTTTATTCTGCTTGTTACTTGGCGACGCTGATCAATCAAGCACACGGCGCTTGTTTAATTTCTGATTTCGAGTTCCAACTCAATAGGAACAAACCTTAACAGTATTAAAGGCAATGCGTTCCAAATATTCTAAATGTGATTTAACTAAATATTCTGACCTCAATGTCGATACCGGATAGCAGTCCTGTGCGTCGGCGATGAACAGCTCACGTCGACAGATGGCGGGGTCCGATATCGGATAGTCACCACCGGTCGTCTTCGGCGAACTGTTTGGCAGCAGACCAGCTGGAAAAACATTGAAAAAGTTTCTGTCACCTGGCGGTTAAACTTTTACAAATCATTAGTTAAAAATGATCAGGAGGGTTCAAATTTTCGCTGCTAAATGTGCCGCTCACAAGGCGCAAACATTTGTCAGACCGATTGTCCACATAAAGTTCAGCTGTTTCACGGTGTCTCTCTCGCCGCGTCACTGATGCATTAACACTATTACTACCACACGCACCACCACCATATGCCAATTTTTGAACAAGAACAATTTACGTTTTCGCATCTGAATCCAAAACACGACAATAAAATCCAAATGGTACTCGAACAGAACACAATGTTGCGCAGCGGGGAACCTCCGAAAAGCTGACATCACGCGACAAAACAAAAGGTGTGTATTCAAGCCAGACCGGGGCTTAACAACGCTTTGGTTTTTCTGTTGTACTCAAAACGAAACGAACCAATTCCGAAGTAGCGATGCGACAAATCTTTTCAAAATGAGTGTTTTTGCTACGAAGACGAAAGACGAGAAGTGACTATCCACTTTTTTATGTTTGCTCAGTGTTTTTAAACCTGTGACCGTTTTTACACTCGGGAACTGGATTCAGCTACCTGGAAGTCGTTCAAACGTTCAAACAAAAGAGAAAAGAAAACCAACATCGATTCAAATATTCTGTTCGTCTGTCTTGCACGAGTGTGTTGTAGACCGTTTCCGGCAATTCAAACGTACGATAGTACCAACTGACTTTGACGTGTAGTTGTTCGCGCTTGGTCTGGAAATGATAAAACAACGTTTTATTATTTGTTTATTTTTTGCCAAACTACAGTACTTCAAAGGCAATTTGTCCAGGCCAGTCACAAGACGTCTATGGCGATAGATAAACTTGTCAGAAGTTATGGCTAACCAGCATTCAAAAACTGATAACGGTTTTATAAGGTTTCAATGGCGCTCACAATGCCACAAGCTAAGTTTAGGTGGGATATTTCAACAACACGTATGCACGTATGCAACTGATAACAGCGATATGGACTGCGCCGATAACAAGTTTCGGCTGCGTTTTCCAATCGCGGAAGGGTGCAGGACATGGTTTGCTGGCTCTTGAGACCCTCGTTGTGCACAAGTAACGTTGATGTAATAAACATGTTTGTGTTTCGCCAACTTTCTTATCAAATGGTTTTGTTTGAAGGAGGCGAAATCACTCGTTGCTCGTTGCCCTTTTGTTACGGTACACGTTTGGTATACTAAGCTTCACAAGCTTTTGCAAAACCCGCGGGCGAGCTCACTTGCTTGCCATGGCGTGCGTCTCTCAGAAAAGGTACTTCCTCAGAAAAGCGTAGTTTACAATTTCCATACTGTACATACATACGTACACTCGGTGTATAATGTTATGTGCCTATTTTCGGTTAGATGCGATTCCCCGCCACATTTATCATTGGTTTAATAATCACAGTCTTGTACAAAGACCCTTTTCAAAACAGGTACATAATTTTAACTTTTGTCATAGTTGATTATCGGCAGAAAAGCGGTAAAGTACACAACACACAACCAACACGTTCGTTTACTATGTACTATCAATTTTCAGGGCAACGGCGGCTTACATAGAGGTTCCTGCACATATACTAATGTCAATATACACAAGCCAGCTAAGCAAACAAATAATCAAAATACACTTATTGTGTGCTATTCTTGGTCACAAAAGCAAAGGTTCAGGTGCACTACTCCGTCAAGCAGCAAAAAGGCAGGTGTGCATTGTGTACATTAAATAGTCAATGTTGTGCGTGTCTTGTTTATGTAAATTTGAACTGTGTTGGGCTACGATTATGCAACAACTGGGATCGCTCTGGTGAAAATGGCATAATTGAAATGAGATGCGTCATGAGACAGCCCTTCTGCTGCAGCAATGTTTTTTCTTGTATACGCATGAACGTGTATACATGGTTCTCCGCAGCACCCGAAGACGCAGTGATCACGTTCTCTGCTACATACAGCATACCTATCTTTAGCCAGATTACACCGGAGAGTTTACCACGTCACGAATACACACAGTATGTCGGGGTCAGTCAATTTACCAGATGACCAATAATGCACGCTACGTCCGCCTCATTAGCCACAAGCTAATATGGTGGAAAACTGCAAAATTCTGGGAAAACAATCACGAGTTACTCACGCACCAGTCCCCAACTTTTGTGTCCGTTACTCCACCTAGTTTGTTCGTTCAAGCGTGTGCAGCCCACATAGATTGCCATCCATAACGAGAAACTTTGCAATAACCACCCAAAACGTACACAATTTTCCAAAAGATAAGGATCAAATGCCTGCATGTGTTATGCTTGGGACGCAAAAAAAGGGGGTGCGTTATCAGGTTCTTCGCACACAAAGAAACACAAGTCTTTGCGTAAATTTTATGGTTTGACACGGAAGAATTTTCAGCAACCTGCATCTATCAGCAACCGCAAAAGCAACATGTGAAATAGCATTAAATCATTGATTGGACAAAACGATGCAAGAAAGCCCCAAGCACACAATAAAATCTATTGAATATTATAAAATCAGTCCCTTGATTTATCACTAGTTTCTGTCATTACACACTTGTGGTGTTTACCAGGGGTTTTTACCCTTGTTTTCGTTTCAGCTCCTCCACGACAATGCACATCTGATAAATTTCAATTCACTTCCCCAATATTGCATACGTCGCAAAAAAGCACCAGAGCAATTTTATAAACCAAGGCCATAAAATTACTTTTCCCTTTTCACGTTAACGCACACTCCATATACTGTACACACATTATACGGGCCAACTGCAAAGATGCGTTTTGTCACAAGTTAGTGCGCCGTACGACAGATGTCAACACATTAAAACGACCATCCTTTTGTGACTTTGCAAATAACGTAGCCTGCCATCTACTGGCGGCGCCTGAATTAGTGTATGTATAGTTTTACTGGCGTATGCTCAGCTTAGAGGACATGGTCGCACAACAACGACAACATTCGGTCGTGATTTACCTTGGTATTCAGGGTTACGACAGCTCATGTTTTCTCAGCCTTATCAAAACTCAACATTGTGTGTTAAAAACAGCAAACAATGCGTCAACGTGGTAAACCAGTTTAAGTATGCAATTTGGTTGTACATAAAAAGTGTAATTTGCTTTGGCACTTTCCACCATGTCTGTGTGTGGTTTGCGCACATGTTTTCGGAGAGACGCATGCGTGTGAGCCTGCAAGAGACGGTTAGACCAAAGATCGACAACACCTTCCGTGTTTTACGCATGCGCAGATAACGCCAAACATAAATCAAAAGCACTAAAGTAACCGAAACTGACACCAATTGAATAGGAACGTACCATTTTGAAGCCCAGAATACCGCAAATGAAATACGCTTGATCCGCCTGCTGACTGTCGAGATAGACGTTATCTGAAATGAATGTTGAAAAAATTTTAAGATATCAATTAATTGTGATGATGTATTTGCTATTGTCGTTTCCTTATAAACTGTGGTCCCCTGTCGCCTACTGTATAACAGCAGTACCAAGTTTGGGTGAATGTTTATCCAATGGTGCCAAGCACAGTATCAACCGTAATGGGTCTTTGTTCATTTCCGTTCAATATACCCAGTATACGGCAGCAGCATCCCAAAGCCCCACAAATCACTTCAGCGCTGATGCTCGCAGCAAAACGGAACTCACGCATATTCCAGGCACACAAGCCACACGCTGCGCCATTCAGATTTAACCGACAGATAAAAACGCCCCACACAATGTACATATGTGCCTTGCTGCTATCCCCCAAGGACATCACGGTCCTTTATTGCTCTCACTCACACAGGCACGCATGTATACACCGACCAATGAGCGTATGATAATCACATGTCCTTTGCACGTGCTTTATCCACCACACTCTCTCGGTCTGATCTGAGATACACTCATCTGGCCGTTACCCAAACCGTCTTGGAGAATCAATTAATCCACAAATCAATCTGATTTCAGCCTCAAAATCCAACTGGCCATGTCAAACCACTTTGAACATTCAAGAAAGCCCACACCCGGATGCATCCACACAACACACACGTCGATACACTACCAATATGTACATAATGCATATCGAACAACGAAATTCACTAGCATAAAAAGTCCTTGTGCAAATAAACACACACATCCCCAATCCCTTACAACTACAAAATTCAAAGCCAACACGTTCGCTGTTTGCCCTTGTCCAATCGCACACACTCGTGACGTGGGCTGAGAAAGGGAAAAAGCGGCCCATCCTCAGAGCGAAAGCAATGTTGAGACGATTGCAGGGCTTTTCAAAACATCAGCCGGCGAAACTGTGATCCTTTAAACAGTGGTTTGACTTGATCAAGCAATCTATGTAATGAGTAAGACTGTAAGTAATGCTCAAAAACCACATATTTCGTTGAACAAACAAAACACGACGTGCCAAACAAACAGCACCGCACATTATTAACCCCAACAACATAATGCATATGTTGCGATACAATTTACGAGAGCACCTTAACCACGACGACAGATTAATGAATCTAATAGTGTTTAGGTCTACCTCGCGCACTCACAGACACAGGGATATGTTATACACATGTCTATAATCTATCAGCACGCACTGGTTTTACAACATGCACTCTGCCCAACGCAAATGCAGCGCAACCATATGCACATTTAGGTACGTTTGAAGATGCAGTAATTTCCCTTCTCACCATGGTAGTGAAATGACAATCATTATTAACCACATACTGTAGGTGTGTACGCATTTGTACATTAAACATAATAGTTGGACACTACACTACGCGAGGTACGTGTATGTATGTCCGCAGTTTCAAAACCTTCATTGCACTGGCGGATCCAGCTTTCCGCCAAGGGGAGGGGGCAAATCCCAAGTCTTTTTTGTCTTGTACATGTTTGATTTTTTCAAGAATCGTTTTTGACCAGTGCTTATTTATAATTGAGCGGTTTTAAGCCACAGAATATGAGCGCGAAAATTTTGCACTTTTTACTCGCGCGACAATCAAATTTCAGAGGTGTATTGGTGTGTCTGACGCGCGAAACGCGCGATCCTCGGATCTTTAAAGTGATTCGAGAGAAAATCCTGAGATTTAGGGGGTTCTTATTCCTTCTTCCTTCCAAGATGGTGTCTTCTTCAGGGGCACAAAGGGGTCTAGGCCCTGTGGCCCCCCTGGATCCGCTATGGTGCTTCATTGCGCTCTGCATTCGACTATAGCCCGGCCATAAAAAGTCGCTTGTGTGGCTACAGCGCGGTGGCCGGAAATAGGCATTTCAAAATGGCCGGTTTAGTTCAAAAGTCACAACGCTGCCCGCTGACGCTGGTAGCCTATAAACACACAACACACACACTGAAGAACGGTTTATGTAAGATTTGTGTTCGGAATTTTTTTTAAGTGCGCGCGGCCGCCGCAGCGGCAAACGTGTTTGATCTAAAGCGTTGCGTTCGTTCGTCACCTCAACGTTTGAATCATCCGCCCCCAAATAGTGCGCAAAAACAAGATACACGAACAGACTTTCAAGTTTGGATTAAAAACACGTGTTGTGACCTTACTTACCCACAACAAAAAAACGAAACCAATTAAAACCTTTGCCCCATCAAGGAACACCGACCTCCAGTTCTATAAACGGTTCCATCATTGCCCTCAAAGCACACATAATCGGCCGTGTCCGTGTATCGATACGCTTTGCCACGTTTAAATGGCCGTTGATTGTTGTTGGAGACGGATGCATTGTAGTAGATCGGCTCGACTTCCCATATGCCCGATGCTAAACACTCAGCCGGGTCCAGGGGGCTGGGAGGAGGTTGATGAGCCAATGCGAAATGAGGTCCCTCATCCATGATGCCTGGCTGATTAACAATGTTTGTTGTTTATTGATGTGTTCACTCTGTTGACGGCTCACACACGCTCTGATGCATTCAAGACATTCAATGTGGTGCAGTGTGACGAGTGACGTCCTTCTTTATTCTCTCTGGTTGGTAATTTCCGGCTCGTTCTTGCGAAAAAAATGTACTCGTGGCGGCAGGTTCTTGTCGTTTGTTGTGAGCAAAATGATATGAATAAATCTTGACCGATGTTCCGTTTATGCGCACACTGGGGCACAATGTAGTGTACGATGCGCCAGAACGCAGTGTAGCATACACGGGGAAATAATAGTACGGGTCTGAAAAACCGATGAGAATAAAAGAAAAATAATAGTTGTAAAGGTCGGGGCCCGCCATAACGGCTGCTCACCGTTTTTGTGTGCACGTAATAAATGGATGAGCGCATGTCACGTATGGGTATAACATTGTGGGGCAAAAAGTCCGACATGTTTCTACGCAGACTGATTGAAAGGTGGTAAAACGGTTTAAGGACGTGGGTGTAGCGATATTCGCAACGGATGTGTTCTTGGAAGGCAGACATTGCGAAAAGAAATATGAAGAAATATGCGAAGGAAGGTGCGGATGGCGTATCAACACAAGTAATCGATTATGATGCGCTCTCAGTCATCGAGACATATAGAACAAAAATAGCGAAATTTGAGCCGTTTGGAAAACTAAGATGAGTTACCTGAAATCTAAACACATTCAAGCACGTTCATCCACCACGCGGGGACAATATGGCCGCGTCGCGGTGGTGAAAAGAAAATGTAAACAAAAATGCAACTCCGGCGCGAGAGATTGACCAAGTGGAAAAACGTGTGTGCTCACACTCACTGCTGCACCTGCACTTGTTGTGTGTAAAGTTCACGTGTTATTATGTTCGTTTCGTATGAATTGGTATTGCAGTTGTATAAGGTGTTGGGTGTATCAGATAGGTACACAGGTTGACAGATAGTAAGATCGGGTAAAAGGTATGTACACACACATCACCTATACCTCTTGGGCAGTCAGACGTATGTGTGTGTGCTTCATACACACAAATGCGTACGCACACACACACACACACACACACACACACACACACACACACACACACACACACACACACACACACACACACACACACACACACACACACACACACACACACACACACACACACACACACACACACACACACACACACACACACACACACACACACACACACACACACACACACACACACACACACACACACACACACACACACACACACACACACACACACACACACACTCTTACTACAACAACATAAACACGCACCAGGCGCGCATTGGGCAAGGAAGAATGAATTATGAGCTGAGAGCAAAAAACTGGAACAGATGTACCGCGCTCTGGGCTGCTGTTGCTGTTGGCTGAAGAAAAAACAAATGGCTGAAATGAAATGCGATCGCGCGCCCGCGTCCGTTGGCTTGTTTCGGGTTCTGGCCCGAACCGACAGCCTTTTTAATGGCAACACGCAATACAACACAATCTCATAAAATGCGTCAGCCTGCTTCCTTTTGAGCAACATCAGCACAAAGTGACAAGTGGCCTTGCTAATGAATTAGTATCACCCGTCGCCCAAGATCATGAGGAAACGACACAGTCTTCACGGAAGCCTTGCTAATGGTCAAATCCGTCATCACAAACATCGTTGTTAAAGAGCTTGTTTGCAAGCAAACAGTCCAAAACAACCGCTAAATACCGCCTCTCCCTGCCTATCATATCAACCACTATTCCTATCGCGATTATTATTGAAATAGAAGTCGTGCAGCTTATACATACCCGATGTTAGCCGTTATCGCAATTCTGAGTTAACGTAGCGATGACGCAAGCCAAAACAAAGCATTGTATACTGGCAATAAAAAAGGAAAAGCATAAAAACAACAATGCATAGCAAATCTGTTGACGTTTATGGTGATATTGGTTTTGGGCGGCAGAATTTTGTCTTTTGCGCATGAATGATTCAGAACGCACGTACGGATAAGGTCTGATTAAGGGTTTAAAGGGCACGACGCATTACATGAAGCCAAGTCAAGCACAAAGTAAAGTAGACTCGCAAAGCTCGTCATTTTGTGTATGATGCGTACGGTATTACAGCTGGAACGCTCGCTGCACCTCAGAGCTGTAGGTACACCTGATGTGACGTAGTTGTGCGTGCAGCTTCATACGTAGTTCCTGTCCAGGTCAGCATGAGCAGCCAGCAGCATGCAGTCAAACGGGTGTACGAGTGACTAGTGTGCACATTTGACTCGCATTCTTTTCAACATGATGCCAAACAGCAAGCACGTGTTCGTGAACATGACTAAGAGTGTAAGAAGAAGATGAAGCGGTGAAATGTAAGAGCACGCCAGCACCAATTGCGCTTGCGCGCGTACATTAGTTAAGGAGCTGCGGAGAGCCAAAAGCCACCAGTCGCACCAATGGACAGCCGTTAAAATAACACACACGGGTGTTCAAAGGGGCCAAAAGCGGAATTGAACTGAGTCGGCGTGTATACACGGAAAGCAAGGCAGAACGAGATCGGGGCAGCGCTGAACTGCGCAGCACACACAACACACAACACATGCATGTGCTGCACCCAAAAATACACACACGGGCATCTGCTGCTGCAGCTTGCTTGCTGGATCATTGAATTTGCATGTACTCTAGTGGCTGCGTGTGTGCGTAAAGAGTGGGAAATAACGCGTGTATGTATATGTAAGACACGACCTATACACAGGAACATAGTGCGAACGTCGCGCCGGTCGTCTCTAAACAAAACATAACATTGCCAATCTGTGTGTATTATGCCCGACAGCATTTTTGTATGCGTGTGTGTGAAAGAGAAAAGAAGGACGACATTGGAAAAGAAAGAGATAAATAGTTTGGTTGGCAACGCTGCGCGCGCAACAGTCTCTCAACGCGTATTTCAACCGCACGACAAGTGAGATACAGTAGATATCGCCGCTTAATATAACACACCAAGGGCGTATCTAGGCGGAGCACAGGGCCATGGTCCCCTTTGGTCCATTTGGCCCCTGAAGGGGGAAGGATAAAGAACCCCTTAAATCTCAGGATTTTCACTCTGATACACTTCAAGAGTAAAAAAGGCCCGCACTTCGCGCGTCAGATACACCCATTTTCAATGAAATTTGGTTTCCGCTCGCGTAAAAAGTGCCAAAATTTCGCGCGCACGCATTGGCACATTTTGTATAATATGAAAATCACGAAATTCTAAACAAAAGCATTGGATAAAAATGACTTTCCCAAATTGGAACGAGCACCAAGATAAAAGACTTTTGGACTTGGCCCCTCCCTTGGCTAAAAGCTGAATCTGCCACTGTAATACTCTCCATCAACCACTCAAAACACACGACCAAATACAATGCACAAATTCAAATATGTTATGACACGCGCCCTTTAAAGAAGGGTTGTCTTGTCTGTCTCTATTGCTTGCACTTGCACCCATTGCGTGTGTGTGTATTGTGTGTCTGTGTGCGCTGTGCAGATTAGATTTGATTAAAGATGTGCGCCTAAATGTAGTTCGAGCAAGCAGGAAACGGCGTATGATTTATTCATGTGTTTAAGTATATGAATACCAAACTTTGCATTTCATTTGTCACACCTTGCGTGAAAAGCAGATCATAAAAATATGTAGTCACACACATGTTAGGTAAAATATGCCGGATCGGTCCTTTGTCAAATTTGGATACGTATGCATACGGGTTGTGTATTAGATTGTCCGCATTGCAGATTTGCGGACAAAAAGTTGACACTTTGAGTGCGTGTGGGTCAATACAACAACAGAGCAAAGCAGCAATACATAAGTATACTACTCGACATGTGTCAGCAACCAAAGCGTTTTATATTTTTGGCCACGCAGTGAACGCGCTAACAAAAGCACATTCACTCTTGTGGGCAAGGGCATGTATACGTGCATACATGGGCACATTTATTGGTGGGAATGGAGTTTTGAATTGGCATTTGCATCGGTGGGTGAAATGCACTAGTCATATGGTATGCGATTGTATTGTGTTTCCTCAGAAAGCGCAAATGAAAGTCAAATTATACAGTACATAGCTGGCTGATATGGGCAAGTACAGTTGACTCATTAACTTGTTTTTGGCTTGTGTTGTTCGAAACACGCTGCCCAGCAGCTTCCAACATTAGCAACAGCCAGACAAGTCATGTTGAAGTTGCGCCAATTAATTAGCGTGGGGTGGTAAGAATCGCAAACTACGGTTCACAAAACTGAAATTTTGGATATGGTTTTTTTTGATGGGAAATCAATGCCACAACATATTTAGGAATGCTCACCAAGTTTGGCATTCCAAATTTAAGTATACTTTCAGTAATTTCAATTTAAAGGTGCTCCGTTTGCATTTTTTTGGGAAAATAAAAAAAAAAAAAATCCAAAAAAAAAAAATTACACCACTATTTCCTCCCCGCCCAAAAACCTACCTTGGCGCAAAAAACCAACCACCAACAGCTTTTTTTCCCCCCCCCCTCCGCCCCAAAAAAAAATCTTCAAAATAGTTTTTTTTTCCTCCCTCCCAACTTTTTTAAAAAAAAAAAAAAAAAACGAGTGCTTCTCAGAAACACCCAATTTTAAAAAAGTCCTCACCGACGAATTCTTTCCATTGGGTCTCAAAATTTGCGCCATAAAATTCTGGTATTGGCGTACAAATCTGGTTTGTGACAAATTTGAATATTGTCGGCAATTTATGTTAGTATGAAGCAAAAAAAATTTCGTCGTTTTATTTTCTTTCTTGTTGTATCGTGGTACGCAGCTCAATTGAATGATGGAATATGTAAAAATTGATGTATGTGATTGCCAAATATTAGTTCTGATGTGTATGCTGCTGAAACCTACATATGTGTTTCTTAACTGTAAATACCACGAGAGTGCTTTCAATTTATGTGCTTTTCAAGGCAACCGTTTGTTAGGAAAATGCAGCAAATCTGTGAATGGCTATTCGTTTTGTTTCAACTCTTGCCTATTTCTAAATGTTTTTGCATTGCATCAAGTTACGAAATAAAAAGTAATAATGGTAAAAAGTTCACCCAAAACCCGCGACGCAAAAAAACACACGCTACAGGGTTTGAACCTGCGCGACTGACACACGCACGCATGCTCAATGCTGCGCCTAACCGATTGCGCTATGCAATCCAACCGCTGGCTTGCCTTAATGTGTTACATAAATGTAATTGCGCGTGCGCATGTGTGTTCTGCCGTTTACATAAAACGTGTTGTGTTGCAGCTATAATGTGTGTGTTGACTGCTTGTATAATGTGTGTTGTTGTTGCTTGTTGCTCACCTCGTGTGATGCATAGCGAATTGTCGGCCACTTGAAAAATCATTATTGCCAATCACGGCCGGTGCCAAATAGCTTGCATTTCTGAACTTGTATCCATTTTGATAGCTTGTCATGTGTCATGAACAAGCTGTTTACTTTCAAACTACATTGACAAGCATCTTGTTGCCGTTCGTGACACCCACATCGGTCGTTTCTCCAATGTGAATCCGTGCAAAGAAAAAGACAAAAAAGCGAAAAAAAAACAAAAAAATGTTCTTTATCTAAACTTTTCAGGAGATATTCAAATTTGTCACAAACCAGATTTATAAACCAATATCAGAATTTTATGGCGCACATTTTGAGACCAAATAGAAAGAATTCGTCGGTGAGGACTTTTTTAAAATTGGTTGTTTTTGATATGCATTAAATTTCAGAGCTGATTTTTGAAAAATTCAACGGAAGAGAAAATTCAGCGAATTTTTGCCTTTATTTTTACATGGTTGAAAAGTAGATAACAAATTGACTATTATGTGTGATTTTCATTAAATAGCACCCGATCTAAAACAAATGACAGCCTCATCAACATAAACTTGGTACATTTTTGGAATTTCAAGAAATCTTCGACCTGCCCACTTAAATGCGCCCATAACTATTTAATGCTTTGGATTTTGGAACCAAAATTTTGTATGTGTCTTAGTAAGTGTAGTAGTCAACTTTTTGTGCAATATGAGCGAAATCCATTTTTTTCGATTTGTGAACCCTATTCCATTGACACCTATCTGTTACTATTCCCCCGCGCTCTTAAGCAATGTTCTATGTTTAATGCATATCAGTGCAGCGTAAACGAAAATGTAAATTGTAATTGGCAGCTTGACAGAGATGATGCTGAGAACAAAACAGTTAGAGTTTGTAAGCTGACATTAAAAGCATGAAAGTGTTTACATCAGGAAGCCAATGGAACTGACCGTCATAACAAAGGTGAAAATGGCATGGAAATACAGTAGGCTAATGGTGTGTTGCAAATGACAAAAAACTTGCTTATTAGAGCAGTGACTCATGTTAGATGTGACAAACGATTAGGTTTCCCTTTCCAAAACACGAGCTTTGTAATGGATTGGGCACGTGATCGTTGTCAATTGTGCGTCCTGAAACAGACTTGACCAGTTCCAACTGCGAAATGTTTGCAGAAAAAGAGCGAAACAAATACCTCACATGCCGGTGTAACCACATTGAACAAATTAGGAATTTCAATACACATCCATAGGTAGGTATTGTACATACCTGTGTAACTGAAAGTGATAGTTTGGCGCAGAAATTCTGCTGCCAATTCTATTGCATTTTTGCATGAGTATAATACAAAAACTCGACCATTTGACCCATGTGTGAAATGCCGACAACGGAGAAAGCTCCAGGTCATTACATTAAACCGCATCAGAGGGTGGGTATAGGTGTTCCACTGTTATTAATGAGTGGAGAAGCAAGCACGGCAGGGGTGCCCCACTTTGGACGCAACTCTATGCCTTCAAGGGCATTCATCACAATTTCAAAGCTTCCATTAGATTGTGGGGATGGACACACAAATTCACGCCAAGTGGCTGCTGTATCACAGCTCAGTGCACATTAATACACAAGCAGCTATGCACATCACACACACAACAACAACAACAAAAAAACGGGCGCATTTATGTTTATAATGTCGGGGTGTTTCATAACCATTGAAACGACACGGTATGGTTTCGCGTATGCACACAAAAGCGACCCAAAAAGCATAGCTCTTGCCAACGCATAAGCATAAGCTTGCTAGACGTGCGTGCGTGTGTGTGTGTGGCGTAGTCAGTCAGTCAGCCACAGGGAGCGCGCAATGACACTCGAAAGGGTTTATGTGTGTCGACGTTAGTGCTATATGGCACGGGCCCTTTAGAATTTTGTGGCGCAGCACGCAACAAAAATTTCTTCCCACACCGGACTCCGCGCAGCAAATCATTAAGGGCATCGATGCTTTCTCGGTGATGAGCAACCTGACCCCACATGGGCTGCCAGTTGAAATCCAACCAAGTCATAAAAAATATCGTTGTGATAAAATTTAAGCGTTTCTATATTTTGTCTCAGAATCTGGGAATAGTGTGCGCATTTACAAGTCATCATCAGCGTAGTTTGGAACGCAGAACACCGCAAAGCTGACTGGGTGCTTACGCGCTTAGGTTCACTCACACACAACAGGATCCTGGTCTTCCAAGCTGTGGTCGTGGATAGTCTGCTTGCCCAACACACACAAAACGAACACTTATTGCTATTGTCTGAATGCATAAACACAAACAAAAGTTGACAAAAATTGGCCAATAATTTTTACCGCCAAGATTGTGCATTGAGGTCTTTTCCCAGACGCTGGTGACGGACGATACGTTTTTGTGTGAAATGGTGGAAAACTAGCCAGTTGTGACGGCAAATTAAAAAGAGCATGGGCAATAAACGTCTTTGCACACATTAAAAGTTGTAACGTGCAGTACATTAACGGAAAGCTCATGAAGACAACCATACCGCTTAATTTTCTTATACACTATTGTGATGAAACTGAAAAAGGTATCAAATGAAAGCAAGAAGGCATCGGTGATAAAGTCACTTTAGTCACATGTTTTATTAAACTTGGCTTCGTAGTCAAAACAATAACAACATTGCTGGCATCAAATATACAGGCGGGAAATGCACAGCACAACCACATCGCATAACAAACGCGCCAGAGAGCATGACAGCAAGCAACAACAGAGAACTCGTCGGTACTACTGTAATTGCCCATGTTCAAAACAGTCAAAGGCGCACAAATGCTCTTAACGAACGGAAATCTCATCTGTGAGCTCAGTATTTGCATTATTTCCGAGAAACTAGTACTTACGCAACATACAATGTGAATTTTGTGAATGTGTCGGGTGAGAAAGCGACCACATACCGTAAAGTGGAAATAAGCATGGCGACCCCCACCGAACGGGGCAGTTATCAAAATTCAAAACAGCTGCATTGTGGCTCACGGGCAAGGGTGCATTATGCGGCGGGGAACACAAGAACCCGCATACCATACACATTGTGACATGTGTCCAGCTTAGCGGGATAGGTCGTTTTATTCCCGAGGGGCAAGCGAGCAAGTCACTCACCCTCTTGCATCATCTGTTTCTGTTGCTGTGACTATAGTTCTGGTTCCGCTACGTAACGTCTGTCAGAGAGGAACCCGAACTATAGTGACTGGGAGAGAACAGGTGCGGCATCAGATGCTTGTTAATGCGCACACAATTTATGAACGTAATACACACACGTGAGAGAGCGCATAGGAGGAAATTAGATGATGGCCACATATTTATAGAATGAATGTGCGGTCGTAAACCTTGCAACATGGGGATATACTACCATGTGAAGTTTCTTTTTTTGCGCTATGGTTTGGATTTACCGTTACGACACAATATTAGTTAGTGCTGCTTTGAAAATGAGTTTTTGTATGGTGATCTTGTTTCCTTCCACTAATTAGTTCTAGTTCATACAGCTCATCTGGACGACTGCCAATTTATGACATTGCTATTGTGTTGTGGATTGAGCACGAACATTGCATTAGTCTAGTCATCTCCCATCTCAGTTCGATTAAAAGGCTGATTAAAATTGGCTACAGAGTTACGAACAGCACAATAATTATGAAGTATTACCGTGATCAATGCAATTGCTGCAAGAGGGCCTCAATCATCTTGCTTAACAATCAAATCACAACATCTACATCTGACTGCTGCCTGACCTGATGTTATAAGGTTCAGATCATTTCAAAACTTTTCCGCACCACAAACGCTTGCAAAAATTCTTCGAATATTACTTAACAAACAACCAAACCCACACAAAAACTCGCGCACGCAATCACCCATACGAATATCGAATCAACAACGACTTGCGTGTGGTATCAAAAAGATGAAAAAATATATCGAGCACACACAAACAACAGAAAAAGGAGCGTTCATGTTCATGAAGAAGAAGAAGAATAGCATGGGGAAAACATGGCGATAATCCGGCCATTCAATCAAGTGATCTGTATGCTCGTTTTTTATTCTTTGACTTGCGTGCATGTTTCGTTCAAATATTCAACAACGGCGAAAGACCTTGTAGACGCATACAGGTGTAGACGTCGAGCGGCGGTGGGGTGCGTAAACAAAAATTATATATGCACACAAATAAATTTTTATACATTTTGCGGTGCGCTACTGCGCACGAAGGTCCTTTTGACACTGATTACCATTACCAATGTGTGCAGCTGTGCACCAAATAGTGCTTTTCTAATGTTGCGCAGAGTGGAAGATTGCAGAGATGCGGGAACCACACCGAACACGAACAAAAGTGAAATATTTTTCAAATCAGTTTTTAACCATATGGCGCAGTTAGATGCACTTTCAATCAAATATTGTGGTTTTGAAAAAATCACGGATGTCAGATAAACGCACAATGGATGCAGAGTGTGATAATAACATGTGATCAGTTTATCCGTGTTGGGTAATCTCCCCTTTGTTTCACACTGCTGGAATATTACTGCTGTGCTTTTATTTATTAGAATGTGCTGTCTCAATTACATACGTAATAAAGCGAGCGTGAAATGGGGCATTTGGGAGCAATGAAGGTGCACAAAATTAATTAAATGGAACAAAGGGACACAGTTTGTGGGCTGCCAAACCCGGTATGTCTATTGTTGCAACTCCGGCTTCGATCTGTTTCTTGTGTGAACATTGGTTAGCCAGGACATTGTCATGCGTAAATTAAACAGCATGCATAAAGAAGTTGAACTCACAATCAATTACAAAGAATGAAATGAAGCCATGAAGGCCTAAATGTTTTAACAATATCACTTAGCCGATGGCAAAACACAGCAACACATCATCGCGACGCTACGGTTCCGGTTCCAAACCCCGAAAACATTCCAAAGATCGTCTGAGCAGAAATTGGCGCGATTCGATAACATGTCCGCCACGCTTGAGGAAGGTTGGCTGAGTGATGTTTCACAAGTCACATATCACCCTAAAGATGACGACTTTGCCAGACATTGCGCATCGTATTGCCCCATTTGGGTCTGATGGTTGTGTGCGTTGCGTACGTGCTGTTGGGTGCCTGGCTGTTTGTGCTGTTTGAGGCGCACCATGAAGAGGAGACCAGGCAACAAGGCTTGAAAGGTACGCGTTTACAGTAACTAAACGTCTGGTCCTAATTATGCCTGAAAGATAGCCAACTCACAGAAGTGGCGATGGTAAAGGCCAACACAGTTGAGAAGCTACGCTCGCTCGCGGAAAGTGTCGCAGACGAGGAGGAGTTCATGCGGAAAGGGAAAGAGGAGTTGGACAAAATGAAGTACTTCACATTAATGCCCTATAACTATGTTTCGTTCTCTGAGAGAACAGAGCACAAATTCTCGCGTGGTGATTGGCTGCTGGATTTTGTTTGAATTGAAGAATTTGTTCTCTGTTCTCTCAGAGAACGAGGTATACCTATTAGGGCTTAACGCTTAAAATATAAACTTGCACTTTGCAAACGTAATGTTTCATCGTCGCCCTGCTCGATCAATGGTCACGTCCACATGTGGCCAATGCATATGCGAAGAGTGAACCGCTGTGGACGTGGAAAAAAGCCATCTTCTTTTCGTTGACCACGTTGACCACTGTGGGTTACGGTAGACCGGCGCCCGAAACGCCCAATGGTCGACTGTTTTGTGTGTTCTATGGACTGATCGGCATACCCCTGGTTTTGGTACGTGTCTTGCAGTGTTTGTGCACATCAGTTCCAGTTTTCTGAGAAGAAATTTGTTTGAACCACACTACTGATCCCCCGCATTTCACCACTCGGGTCTTAAAAGAAATTTTCAAATCTAATCGGTTCTCCAGACTTCTTTCAAATTTTTAAAGTTTTACTGTCGAAGAACAATACATGTAATCGACGGTTGGTTTCGGTAGCTGAGCAGAAACAATTCTTCATCAGTTTTTCGGTTCATTCAGGATTCTTGCGATTAACTCAGGAGCAACCAGTCAATGAAACCAGTCCTTGCTCGATTTTGATGTACAAATGTAGTTCCCGTACACCTGTATGCAAAATTAACCTCAATTTTCGAGGACTTTGAAAATAAACGAGCAAGAATCTGACATAACATACATTTACAAAGGTGACGCTGGCTGATATCGCGAAGTTTTGCGGCTCGTTTGCAACCACGCGTTATCAGGCGTTACGATATCGGTTGACGAAACTCATCAAACAAGATGCCAGTCTGCGCACGCGCATTCGACGTCGCGATTTTGCGCACTTGACGCTGCCCATCTGGTTAGTGGCTGACGTTTCAAAAAACGGAGCCCTTTTTGCTCCTCGTGTAACTACAGTACTACTTCCGCAGTCTTCCACATAGTCCCACCGACCGAACAGAGCACCCTCTCGGGAACGTTTCCGAACATATCTAAAGACCTCGGGGCTTCTATTTGGGGCTGAAAGCTTTCCAAATATTGTTGATTTTCTGCAATAAAAGCTCTATAAGCCATACGTTTTCAAACTTTCTTGTAGCGGATAGCGGCGTCGAAACACGCGTTTCTTGAAATGGAAGTGAAGCGATTTCATAAAAATTCAACAATGTTAGCGATGACTAAATAAATGACAAAAACCAATTCAAGAAAAGTGTTGCCAGTTAGGGCTCCGACAATTTTCTATTGAAGAATTAGCTCTCACTACCGGTTCTGAGTGTTAATTTAGCTTGGGCTCTAAACTTAAAACAACCTTCATTAATGCCGATATTCAACAAATAAGCTTCCATTTTTGTCCAGCATCACGGTCGGCATGCTGCTTCTGTACCCAGTGATCAGTGGATTACTGCAGGTGTCACTCGAAGACACGTGGTCGTTCCTGGAGGCGTTCTATTTCTGTCAAATGACCATTTTCACTATTGGTTGGATAGAGTTTCGACAGATTTAAAAATAATTGTTCAGTTCGACCGAATGAAAACGATGTGATGATTTCAGGATTCGGCGACTTCGTTCCGGCAGATTCGTACTTGGTCAACGGCGTATTCCTTGTGCTCGGTCTCATCATCACCACAATGTGTGTCGATTTAGTTGCAGCAGGATGGATTGATCAGGTTTGACCTTTTGATTTGTGAGGCGCACAACTTTTGGCTCACTGATCCTATTCTATCTGATCTGCTTATCCAAATGTTTCAGATCCATTTCTTTGGTCGCACGATCGAAACAATGAAGGACAAGGCACTATTGGCGTTGTGGGGCGCGTTTCGAACCACCGCTGGCCTCGGTATGTCAGGCCTACATTAATGTTAAAAAGTTATGAAAACTGACAAAGCAACAATTTTAAAAATTTTTTTAGTAATTTCCAGCCAAAGCAATTACTGACACGCGTCCATTCAACCCTGATGACATTGACATTGTCTATGCGGACAAGCGCGATCGAAAACATGGGCACCCGGACGACGGAGGCAGCTGTGTAAACACCACGGAGACACATACTATTGATGATTTTGATATCGATGATCTAGGCACACGTTTTATCTAAAGTTTTATCTACAGGGGCTTTGGTACTTAAACTGACATTATTTTTTTTTCAAAAAAGTTATATGCTAATGTTCGGATTGATTTTCGTGTCTGTGAATGCATGTTCGTCGCAGGTCAGGTGTTCGCAGTCAGCCACTGCCTTGGCCCCGAATCTGTGAAGTGGGTATTGGCCATAAATGGCATTGTAGTGCAGGCGATCCGCACTGTTGCTGCGCGCATTGTAGCTGAAATAACTTAAAAAAATAAATCCTTTAGAAGTAGCTAATTCGTCCTTTTGCTCACCTGAAAATCAAATTCCACCGTTTTGTGTCGGTTGTGTTCGCGTCACTTTTGTGCACCAGATTGCAGTCCAAGAATAGAGCATCGCCCGGACTAAGATCTGCATGCAGATGGGGAAAATGCTGAAATGTGACTACGTGCCCAGATTAAAAGATTTCTCATGCCAAAGTTATTTCTAATGTATATGGTTACATCACAGACAAGGAGGCAATAGATAAAAGCACCTTTGCAATCAATTCGACCCTTTCCGGGTCGGCCGACATCTGGCCGCCGAGGATTGAGTGGTCGATTCGCCCGCATTGCTGACTGCCCTTCAATACCTACAACCAACACGCTTTGAAAGGTGTGACATTCCAGTATTAAAAGGTTTTACATTTGTCTCCCCATGCCTCCCGACGAGACACACCCTGCGCACCTGCATGCCTCCATTGTGTCTGTCCGACTGTGTCAGCGCAGTGATGCACGTCACGAAGTGGGGAAACGGGTTGCGGTTGTTGTACCAGTAGCGGAAACATCATATGAGGTCAGTTATGTGCCGCATGTCACCGAAAGAGTTTGTGAAAATTGGGAACAAAAAGCCACATGCCCGTAATCCTGATGCCAATGCACAATGCCGCGGGTCTGATTTTGTTTCATCACCACTTTTGCCTGATACATGTACATCTCGCCTTGTTGCAGCAGCTTAACAATTTTTTAACTTTGTTGACGCAACAGGTGTGAAACATTTTATCAAGAAGACCTGTTCGGCAATTCCGACAGTTTTTGCATTTCCAGCGGCTTTGCCCAAAATGTCGGTTCCGGGCTCGAGCCACATGCTCTGTGCGAACTGATCGTTCCCTGCATCCTTGAGTGCGTACGCATTGGCACCGAATGCCGGCCAGTTTTCAATCGCCAACTTCAGTTTCTGAACCTCTGCGTCCGAGAATAGTTGCCTGCAATAGCAGAGATCTGTGTTTCTCAGAACTTTTTCGTTGTTAAAACCCGGTTTAGGTTATCTATACATAGCCGCCCTGCAACGGTCTGACTGTCAGTTGCTCATATCTGACTATCAATTGCTGGCGTCAGCCAACTTGTTCGCGGAGCTAAAATCTTTACAACGGGCGGATAAATGGGTTTCAGTGAATTACATAGCTACCATATCCCCATCCTGACGACTTAACTCATGTGGTCGAGACGTATATGTATGTATAAGTAGGTTCTCGCCACATTTCCTCAAAATTTTCAGCCGTCGTTGACTAATCTCCCCAGTCACTGGCTTGATAAGCGTGCAGATAAAATTTGAATTTGAAGCACACCATAGACCTACCGGACGATAACAAACCCATCGCGTCGAAAATCGAGCAACATTTCCGGTGGAACCGGCACGTCCGATCGCTCATTGGGAACGTAGATGTAATCATTGGCTTAAAGCAACAATTGGTTTAGTTTTCTGTTGGCTTGATCCTGTGGAACAATTTTTTGGAACACTCCGAACATTTTATCCGTCGTTTCAGTTGCTCCTCATGCATGCTTCTTTCGGAAGATGAACCCCAAGAGGTCGATGCAGACAAAATATTCGTTGTTTCTATTCGCAACACAGAAGACAAAACTACATAAGTTTCTCTTTGTTTGTTTGACGTTGTGCACTGCTGCGCCGATGCCCTTTCCGTTTGATTGCTTTTCCCTCACTGATAAGCAGCTTGACATGGGTTGGCGTGCTGACTTACGCTTATTGAACAGGCCCGTTACTACAACAGCGTCCTGTTTTGTGCACGTACGCACACGTTGGATCGCTGCGGGTCAGCACTTTATTTGCAGATCACCACAGGACCAACAAATTTTTCTTAATTATGTCAAACGACGAGTCAAACCGGATTAAGAACCGTTAACGTGCTATAAGTATGTATGTATATATATACGATAAGAACAGTTAAGCACTGTTAAAATGGCCCTTAATTCAGCTTAACTCGTCGATTGACGCAATTAAGAACACTTAAAAAACACCGTTTCGAACTATTAGTAGCAGTTAAGAATAATTAATTTGATTCGATTCGAGATCGATAGAACGTTACGCGGAATCACCGTCACGACGGCTATCGCAGTATCGATACGACGATTCTGCCCGAGCTGTTCAAAATGCTGGATGATTATTTACAATGGCGTATTTTGGGTGATTTTGGCACTTTATTGGGCCAGCGCTTTGTGTTCGATGTTGCTCCCACACAGAAGCTCCCTCTCACAGAATCTCCCCATTTCCAATTTCCAACTTCCCACAGTCACACACGCGCACGATAATGTTCAACGCGCGAAATCAGGCTAGCTCGTCAGCTCTTGTCGTCGACTTTGTTCGTCAACTCAAGCAGCCGTGCATGAGTGCGAGAACTAAATACAGTACGTGTCATTCGGGGCCAGTTGATTACGCGAGTTGACTATCTGAGTTGACGACATGAATATAAGCCCGAAATCAGACATCATTAAAAGTTGGTGGTCGGATCAGACACCGATCTGGGGGCTGCGATGAGACGGAGAGAAGGTTCGGTCAAGATAATGATGACGCCGATGAAAACAAGGTGAATCCTTTGAGTGATCACTCAACTCCAAGGGACACATCAGCTCACCAACACGCGCAGTGTCACATTGTGCCTTGTGCCAGTTAGCAACACAAATGTTGGTGATAGAGCGCACGTTGGGTCTTGGGACAACAGACATCATCAGCACAAGCAAATGAGGTGTAGCGGTGGTTGGCGTGAAACTGAAGTGGGTGAGTGCGAAAGCAAAACAACACGAAATACAGCACATGCAAGTTGGCAAGCGCTCTGATGACAGGTACAAATCACATGCAATAATGCACATACACACACTACAGCTTCAGTGCAAATCAAAAAAACGTGATCGTGCATAATCAGGAAAACTTGAACGAACCCTTGTCCGTCGAGCTTGTTGTTGATAAGCAGTAGCTGCTGCAGAATTGTATAGTTGCAAACAAAGTGAGCCCCCCGCCCCTGGCTCGGGGACTATGCATATGTGAATGCTCCGAGCCGAGCCCAGGGGAGGGGTGCACCCTCTGCAGCAATCCACACGGCCGGATGTGCGTCCTCGGGTGGCCTGATCGTCAGGCGCGTCCGGTGTCTCGCTGATCCGATGTTTCACGGTGCTAAAATGTGAAAAAGTGGTGGGAGTTGATGTCCGAAAGCAAAAGGTGCATGCGTAATTACAGTATGTACTCATACCTGGAACTAGGTATACCACCCCATTCCTTCCGCCAAACGCATTCGATTGTTTTGTTGCAGTCGAGTGGTTCACTTGATCCTGGAAGGAAGAAAGAAACTAGAAGGTTCACAGTTCGCGGCGGTAATCTTTGAAAGCATGAAACTCACGTTCTCTCGAATTGACCTGTGGGGAAAAATGAAGTTTATTGGATATTAAACAATGAAATACGGAAATGGACATTTACATGATGGCACATAAAATGAAACATGGAAATGAAAAGGTACACAATGGCACATAGATCAAATGAAATATGAAAAGGAACAGATATGGCACGTCATGAAGTATGGAAAGGAACTGGAAATATGGAAATGGAATATGAAAATGAACGGGTAGGGGTATATCGGAGGAGCGGATGGGACAAGATAGAATGAGAACAAGCGAGTGTGAATCGTGGCTGGCGGCGCATGCGCGCGCGTCACGAAAAATTCGCCAGAGCACCGACAGCGTTGCTGTTGGTCCAATGCACGTTTTTTTCGTGACTTTCGGCAGCGAAGGCGCACGCAACAACACAGGAATGCGCATTAAATATTAGTGAGAGAGGAACTTTGTGGGCAGAACAAGACGGAACATGGGATAATCAAACAAATAAAGTAATGAAGTTGCAAGTTGCATCCATCGATCAATCAACCGATCGGGCCATTGTCCATGATGTCACGTAGTCGTCAAAGGTCCATCTGCGACTGGAAGCTAGAACTGAAACTAGGAACAATTTTTACATTTGATAGTTTGGTAAAAAAATACAAAATAAAGACAGCCACGCTAAGGACTGATCAGCATCAACCATCCGTAATCGATACAGATAGGACGCCCATTACAAGATATCTCTTAGGGTTACCCATCCGTCCATCAATCGATCGGATCGACATTGATCGGGCACAAGTGCATTGACAGTCGTGGGGGTCACGTGATCATCAGTGCTGGGATTGCAAACTAGAACTGAAACTGGGACCAAAGTTTTACATTTAATAATTTGATATAAAAGTACAAAATAAAGACAGCCACGCTAAGGGCTGATCGGCATCAACCATCCGCAGGCGATACAGATAGGACGCCCATTACAAGATATCCCTTAGGGTTACCCATCCGTTCATCAATCGATCGGATCGACATTGATCGGGCACAAGTGCATTGACAGTCGTGGGGGTCACGTGATCATCAGTGCTGGGATTGCAAACTAGAACTGAAACTGGGACCAAAGTTTTACATTTAATAATTTGATATAAAAGTACAAAATAAAGACAGCCACGCTAAGGGCTGATCGGCATCAACCATCCGCAGGCGATACAGATAGGACGCCCATTACAAAATATCCCTTAGGGTTACCCATCCGTTCATCAATCGATCGGATCGACATTGATCGGGCACAAGTGCATTGACAGTCGTGGGGGTCACGTGATCATCAGTGCTGGGATTGCAAACTAGAACTGAAACTGGGACCAAAGTTTTACATTTGATAATGTGATATAAAAATACAAAATAAAGACAGCCACGCTAAGGGCTGATCGGCATCAACCATCCGCAGTCGATACAGATAGGACGCCCATTACAAAATAAGCCTTAGGGATACCGCTTTGCTGCGTCCATTGATCAAATAAATCGATCGGGACAATGCGTCACGTGGCCAGGGTGTCGACTTGAATCGGCCATCTTGTGCCTACTCTCGCCCGACCGGCTTCAGACTAGAACTAGGGTGTCATTCTCACTGCAAAACAACATCAAACATTTGTAGTGACGTTTGATCAAAGAGAATAAAGTGTGATTGTGTCTGTCTATACTTATCGTCCCATCACTTGTGCCTACCCCAGCACCCAAATTTACCCATCGCCGCGCAAAAAAATGACACCAAGAAAAGACAGCACAAAAGCCAAATAGAAATATAAAAAAAATACCTGGGACAAAAAGGCCAAGAATAAAAAACAGCATGAATAAGAACAAAGCATGAAAAACCGAGTTCTGTGTCAACAATTCAATGAAAATGTGACCAAAAAATCGGATCCAACTGCAAAGAATAACCCGATAAAAAATGAAAAACTAAATTGGATGACATCTAAGAAAGGCCATAAAATGAAGAATAACACAAAATGCGAAAATTAGCGCGTAACCCTCCCCGTCCCGTATCCACGTTCACAGCCAAACGTCAAAATAACCCGCGTTCACTTTCCTAACTGACGCGTGCTTTTGCCTGATTCATCACGGCGAGTCCGACCGTGGGTGCGTTCTGTTGACAGATGCCTGAAATCGGAAGGGAACATTGGTGTGACGATGTAGTACGGACACGATGTTCCATGCCGTAAGTTTCGACGTGCAGCTTGGTGAGTGCATCTTTTCCGAGAAGGATGTTGTGAAACATCAGCCAGTTTGCATTATGGTAACTATCATTGAAGTCTTACATAGTTACGAAATTGATTTTTTTCGCCCTACAATTACAGTATTAGCGAAGCCCGGAAACATTATACTGAATCTGACACAACTTGTGGTAAAGTTACGGACTACACCATTGCTTCACACTTGTGCACTAAAGCAAGACAACGAAAAACATAAATATATTCCCCATGCACACACACCTGTGATGTTTCAACGCTCATGATCTATCAGTGAGTTGCAACCAGTGAACGCAGCATATTGCCATCGGTCTATCGCTCGTGCCTGAAATTGCAAGCAAACTGTGACTGAGACAGCTTGTACTTGATGTGACATATGCTGAAAAACGTCTTGATGCACAGTTTGGAGAACCACCGATTGCCCATGGCGTCTCGCCCATCTGTGAAATCAATCACTCGTGTTTTTGTAGTCTGACTCAAACGGACCTTAATTTATCAACGGGTGCAGGCTTTTTCTACTAAGATGACCCATGAAACATCAACTGGCTTCTTAACGCTGCCCTATCTAGTGTCCTGAAAATTACACATCCGATTTTGCACACGCACAAGTTTTGAGAGGTTTTGAGTCAAAAATACATTTGATCTGGCCAGGGTTGGGGTCCGCCGCTCAAGAATGAGTGACCTCAAACTTTGCTCATCAAGCGATAAAAGCAAATAAACCACATTTTGTGCGTCCACGTATACGTACCCGCGATGTTTCAACGATCTTGAGCACAACCCTATTCGCAACCAGTGAATGCAGCACATCGCCATTTGGGTCGGTCGTTTTTGACGCATTGGTCTGGGTGGAGGATTGACAAAATGTCTGAAACAGACCAATGATGGGTTACTGTAGCCGCACGAAAAGAGAGCAAATTTCGAAAAGGTCTCAATTATGACATAGAGTGGCGTGAACGGAACAACGCGAGAGAAAAAATAGTAAAACTGACTGAAAGTGTGGGAAGGACCCCAAATTTATATTGCGTCAGTCAAGACGGGGCTCAGTGATTATGCCATGATCCTGCTGTGCAGTTGTATCCTATGGGCACTTTGACGCATCTGGGCTTTATGATGAGGGGATTATGGTCATCAATATGGTGGTGTATATGAATTAAAAAAATGGGGTTCACTATCGACATAGTGAAGGAAACGGCGCCAAAACATTTGAACTGTTGCGTGAACAGCGGGATCCTGATGTTATATGTACAATAGGTGCGCTGCGGTTTTTTGTGCAATTTACCTTGAACCCACGGGGGCAAGTACGGTACTTGTGGCCGTTGTTTTCTATCTGGGGAGAAATTGGGTGTTCGATCAGGATTGACCGCCTAATTGACGTTGAGATAACAAAAAGACGCAACTGCGCACGGAATGTGACGTTACAGGTTTGCTATTTTCAGAACAAGTTACATGCAATGTGCGAATGGGGCATTGTCCAGCAGCACCAGCACTTTGGCTCGCAGGTGTATGGCACGAAGCGGTTCCTGTTCGGTTCACTCCCCCAGCTATCAACCAACGTAAAGTTACACACCTCGGACACGCACTGGGTATTAGGTGAACTCACACCTGCATATGTAACTTGGCCACACGCGCTTGGTAATGTCGGTGCACCTTAAACAGACTCTTGTGTGGGTTGGGAGGTCCACAACTGTTGTCAGCCCAGTTTGTCAGCAAACATGGCAGCAAGCGGTAGCGTGCTTGACGACACCGCACCCGTTACGATGATCCACCGCAGTTGACGCGCGGATCGAATCGGGTAATGCTGATACCAGTTGTGGAGAAAAGCTCGTTCCAGAAGACAAGATGACACAAACAAATCACAGGAAAACGCTCTGTTTTCTTGATCAGGAAACAGTTTTCTCATTAATTTTGTTCCGGAAATTGCTCTTCCACGCATGGTTCAACACGAAATTCGTAATGACACCCACATTCATCCACATTGACAATTTGTGCACACCAAACATTGATTTGTAGTGCTTGAATGTCGTTCGAACCCAATGATTTTCATTTATCGTGGCGCGCCTGAATTCTGCAGCAGTTGGCTTTTGGACTTGACACACGCAGAGAGGAAAGGTGGACCGGAACATCATCACTGCAGAGTAACTATATATCGTTGTGGCCATCATACCGAGCAGCTGCATCGGCTGTGCATACAGGGTGACTCATATAAGAACGCAACCGTTTTGTTTGCAGACAACAAGTTGAGCAACAGACGCGAACCACATGCACTCGTTGTGGGGAATCTGCTATTATATAACTGTTGCTGAACAAAGTGACATGACGATTCGGTAAAAAGGATAATCAAATTGTGATGAAGAGACATTTTGATGGACAAACGTTATCAGTATTGCTTGACGAAAGCGCGCTCCCGAAAAAAACATTTTCCCTTTGGTTGGATACAAAACATCACACTGCTTTTATTCAAGCTCCTCGTGACCGTATACTGTGGACGTCGCAAACGCGTCTGGCCCCAGATCTCTTCTGCAATGTTTACGTCCTTCATGTCTACGTATATGTATAAATGCATTGCTTATTCAACGATTCACACAGTCGTCGTGGGAGTCCTTTCACTGACGTACACGCAATGGAAAACTTTACCGGAAATACAGCGTACACAGTAATAATTTCAAAATGCAACCATGAGATACGCGCGTTTCAAACTGTTTGGAATGGCAATAAATGAAATACGGTCAAAACCCAAACAAAAGAGATGAAGCATAAACTGCATGAGAGCCCAAAAGCCCAAAGCAAGAGAAACTGTCCTGTTTGGCAGACAAAACCGCCCAAATTGTGACCTACATTTTTAGATTTGGAAACACCTAGAATTCGAGAAAAATTATAAATCTTCTTTGGGCGGTTTTGTGGATGGTGGTCTGGGTTCTTCGTCCTTTTCCTTCTTGTCCTTCTTTTTGTCCACTGGTTCCGCTGGCGGTTTGACTTCAACAACGCTCTCTTTGTCTTCTTCTTTTTTCGGCTGCTCCTTTTCCGTCGTTTTCTCTTCCTTTTTGTTATCGTCGCCCAAATTAAACATTCGCATCACCTTTCGCATCGAAGTCATGATCTGCGCCGGGTTGGTATAGTAGTACTTGTAGCCCTCGTATTCGGCCTTGTCATTTACCACGTCCAAAGTGTTGCCTTCCGGATCTGCAAGCATTCGCTGATGAACTTGTATGTGCTGATGTTTTGGTTGAAAAAACGCACATGATATTACCTACAGCTTGTATACCTACATGTATATAATGATCCCGGATAGTTGATCAACTATGGTTACGATGGGTCACAAATATATGTTATGTACACTACTCAGCACACGGCAACAGTTTTTTAGGTGCTTGACAAAATGTGGTGATCGGTTGTTAAACCGAACGAAGCCTCCCGGTTATTGAGAGCACCAAATCAAAATCGTTCAGAAGCAAGCTGGAACGGCACCCTCTGCACCCCTTCCTTGCATGTCTGGACCCAACGTACCCATGAATATCAGCCTCGGGATGTATTTTCCATCTGGTTGGAACTCCTCCTCCCAGGGCTCCTCATCATCTTCGGTGTTGGTCATCACAAAATGTTTGGCCAGCTTCTTCATTTCGGCGATCGCCGTTTTTTGTTGGAATTTGGATTTCAATGCTGAAAATATTAAGATTGATATTTTGGACAATTTTGATTGCTTGTTACCTGAATAATAATTTAAGAGCAGATTCGAAAATGTGCGAAAATCAGCTGCGTGTGCCTCGTTTATGAAGAAGTGCTTTGCTTTTTGAATGAGTTTTAGAAACTTTAATATACGGGAAATTTTATACTTAAACGTTTCCAAATAGAGCGCTCGGAAGCTCCGAGCGGTTTATACGGAAAGGGCTCTACTCTTGGGGGCTGTACTTGTATATGAAAAACTCCGGTTGTTCGTTTCTTTGTAGGCAGACGACGACATCAACAAAAGCCAGTGTTTGGGAAAGGATCGCAACATTTTTGTATGACTAAGTTCTGGTGCCAGGAGTCAAAAACGCAACAATAAATATTCTATCCATAATTGCACATCGATGTGTTTTCGGCGTTGACCTCGCTTACTGCAGAATCGTCTGGTCAGAAAAGAAGCGCTTGGAAAACAAAAAAATACGGCGGACGGCCAATTGAGCAAAGCACGTTTGAGGAAGACCACTTTGAACAAGTGAAAAAGAGCAGAGTCCAAAAGAGCAGAAGCTAAAATTGCCCGGCCACCAAAAGTACCACTCTATGCATTTTCTCACCTCTGCACGCACCGCACCATGATTTATGAATGAGCAGTAAGATTGGTTTCCTCTGCATTTTGCCAAGTTCGCGTGCATTCTCCCATGGAACCCAATTCAGATCGCCAAAACCTGTGTGGAAAATACGTATTGTTGACAAGAAGTTTATTTAAAGGTTTCAAAACATAAAATTGATTGTACTGTATACCGTGTGAAATGTCGTCCTCTTTTTGTTCTTCGTGATCGGCGTGGACTGAGTACGCGACCAATACAGCAGCCAGAGGCCACAGTAATTTCATGATTGAACTGTTGAATAAATCTGGAGCCTTTGGAACTTTTTGATTGCGATTCTGAAATACAATTCCAAAATATCAAGGTACACAAATCCTTTCTGCCCGGCTCGACCGCCAACAACCACTACAACCATGCATGTAAAGTTAAAACACAGGGAAGTCTACATAAATCCCAGAATAAAGGTGACCGCGCTATGCAAGTTTTGAACTGAACATGGCATGTTTCACTTGCACACGCACATGCGACCTGCTTGCGTGTTGCGTTATCAGAAATGAAAGATACACACATGACATCTTTACTGGGTGCAATTCTTTGACAGGGACCATCTGTGGTCACCGATACACATCAATAGCCCCAATAATTAAATTTATAGAGCTGCACAATCTTTGGGTTATCCCTGTTCTCTTTACACATTGCGCACGCACGCACTCTCATTTCGATTTTCGTTCGTTGTCGATAAGTACACGCTTGCTTGTGCATGTGCAGCAATAATAAAATCGATATTTTGGCTCAGGCCGTCTGGAACATTCTTGAAACCACAGAAGTGAGAGTGAGAAGATTTTAAGCCGGTAATTTAGTGAATGAAGAAAAGACGTTTGCTTACAACACGGTTTGAACTAAATTGCCATAAGAAACAACCACTGTTTTTTTCTCGGCACGTGTTAATGGGGAAACGCGATAAAACTGCCATATTTGATAAATTGTGTTGCCGTCCAATCTACGCACATTCTGTGTGGTGTGACACGTTGCAATGTATTGAGGGACTTGCAAACAAACGCCTCTGGTGTCACAGAGTTTGTCCCAGACCACAATCACCCCTTCCAGAGTAACCCCCAAAGGTGATGTGTGTGATGTGATAACACAGCTGTTAGTATATGTCAGAAAAATGCTCGTTCCCACATTCTGGACGGTCGATGCATTTTTTAGTATCAAGTGATGCTCAGTTTTGCTTGAATATAACCGGCAAAGTATTGTGCAATAATTTCACATTGGCGAGTGGGACACTGATTGACGTTATTGCATGTATGACCAAAAAAATCTCACCATTCATAGAGGGAGGAACACAAAAAAGTTACAGCACATCACCTGTTCCTTTGCATAAACCGGTTTTGAGCTAATTTTCAGCACGCGATGCACCCCTAACAACTCGTTCATATTGTATAATTTCACTGAAAGGAACTAACTACATGTATCTAACACATTATTACTTTTTCGTCCAGTTGTGCCGATTTTTTAAAGTATGATTTAAAAAAATTGCTTTGGTGCTGCGCTTTATAAACGTGCGCGACTGGGATTAATTTTTGGCCCCCGTCGCCCAGGATCATAGCGTCATCACAATTTCTGGGCCAGTATTCTAATCCACACCAATCTGTAAAACATCACCAAACATGCCACGATTGCACTATTTTGACGCACGCGGCGCTGCCGAACCAATCCGGCTGATGTTTGCCTATGCCAACAAGCCATATGAAGACATCAGATACAAGATGAGAGAGGATGAAGATTGGGCGAAATTCAAACCCAGTATGTCCCGAAATTTTAAAAGGAAGTTTATCGTACGCTCAAAACGTTCCAGAAACGCCGTTCGGTCAACTGCCAGTATTTGAGAGCGTGTCGTTGAACAAAATGTGGGCGCAAACGAGCGCAATTGTGCGCGGGCTAGCGCTAAAACTCGGTCGGTTACGGTAATCGGCTGCGCATTTTTACGATCAAAATGCTTTTTGGTCCCAGATCTTGCCGGCAGTGATGAGGAACGTGGAGACATCGACATGTACTGTACGGCCTTGTATGAGGATTGGAAACCGAAATTCGTTCCCGCCATGATTTGCATGATTCAGAAGGGAAAGGACTCGCCTGAAGCGGTACGGTCGGTTATATACCTGTTGTGCTGGGAGGAAGACCAATTAAATTCTTGTTGCACGTTGCACTCAATCTACAGGCGTTACGCTATGATATTAATTTTGTTTCATATCGTAAACGGTAAGACGCTGGTTCTATGCTATGGTACGTCACTCACAATTGTCTTCAAACTCCGCGACGATCTTTTTCAGAAAGCAGCTGTTTCCGAAGCTGTTGAGAAGCTGCAACCGCACTTTGATCATTTCAACAAGCGATTGGCTGAGAATGGCACTGGATTCGTTGTAGGCGCGAAGGTGTGTGAGTGGATCATTGAAGCACGCTAACGCGATTAAAAAACCTTTTGTTCGTGGCGATATCGATGCGCTAAGTTTCCACTTATGTACGTTGTACGAACCCCTGAGTCACTGAGAAACTTCACTTGATAGTGGGAGTTGCAACGCGCTGATAGGTTTTAAATGATGAGGCGCTCGCTAACCGCACCCGGTCAATGTGGTCAGGAAAATGCGAGGCTACACGGGTCTAAGCCACAATCGAAGGTCGATGTGCTTGTGTTGCGGGTGAGGTGCCCGCAGTTCTTAAGACATTTTGCCACATAGATTCGAACGAAATAGGCCAAATCTGATCGATTTTGAGTTTGGGCCAAAAATCAGTTCTATGGGTCGGGAATATCACGCATGCAAAATATTTTTCTAGAATTCCCTGTCTAGACCGAGATACGGCTCAGACAAGGAATTTCTGGTCTGAACCGAAAAATTATCAAGGACAAAAATTTTCAAAGCGGCATAACTCTGTGAATGATTGGAATTTCCGCATGCTGTTTTCACTCAATGGTAGGTAAAAGCCTCGCAATTACGCACGCAGTCGCACGGTCATATAACTAGCACAGGGTGGGTAAAAACGACCTGCATAAAAATACGATTTTTTTTCATTTTTGGTGCAACTTCAACACCTGCCGAAAAATGACTACAGCCGCCCCCGGCCTATCCATTGGTACATGCGCATTGGCCAAGCGACCGTTGCCCCAAAACAAAAATAAAAATCGACTTTCCTCCATAATCGAATGCGTAGCGCCACTTACAGCACACCACCTTCCCATCAAAATGCGCCCTGCGTGTGTACCGACCCAGCCAGCTTGTGAGCGCGCGCGTGTGATGTGTGCCTATTTTGCAAGCTGGTTGGCTTGTGATATGCACTGTGATAATTGTTAAACAATGTTTCATGGGCAGTTACGCATAAAAACAAGATATTTTATAGTGTTTAAGTTTAATTTTACTTCACCCTTTTCAAAAATTTTGTTGCTTTTTTTCCGCGAGTTACGTGATGCATTGGTAGGTGTACCTGCATAATGCTATTATTGTTTGGCATTATTGTTTTTTTGTGACATAAGTTGTCTTTTTGTGTTATGTGTTCATTTATACTAAAAGAGGAAGACGTATGTATGTGCGTATGTCTGTGGCCCCCTCCCTCGGGGGGGGGGGGCACGGTTCAATTATCACGGGAAAAAAACAAAAAAAAAAAAAAAAACAACAAATGCAGCGGTCACGTGACCGCCAGTCACTCAACACACAAGAATAAGGCCGAATTCACAACGCGTGCGCGTTTGCGCGTCAACCTGGCTATACATCATCACCACGTGCTGACGCGCAAACGCGCATGCATTGTGAAGCCCGGCTAACGTATAGTAAATTTCCAAATTTGCTACCGCACAGTGATATGCGCCCCATAGTTAATGTCACGTTCTAAACCCGAAAATCAACTTTTGAAACATTCGAGCATCAGACGCACGTGCAGCTTGCCAGCCAGCCAGGCAATGTTTCAGAACAGCGCGTGCTTAGCGTTCGGGTTTAGAACGTGACATTAACTATGGGGCGTACTTTACAGTGCGGCAGCGAATTTGGAAATTTACTATACTAGTAGTGATTTGCGAAATGCTACGAAACTCAGCTGGCTGCGCATAGGTGCTCTGGGACCGGAACCCGGGCATCCTCAGTGTTGAAACCTTATCAAGTTCGCTTTCACTCACTCCATCACTAACTAACCATTGATAATACGCAGGTGACGTACGTCGACATTGTGCTATTCAACATGTTGTGGACTCTGCAGCATGACATGGACCCGAATGTGCTCGATGCGTATCCGCAGCTGAAAACGTTCAAGGACAAAATTGGCAACCTGCCAGGAATCAAGGAATGGATCGATAAACGACCACAAACCCCGTTCTAAAAAGTGAATGGTAGAAACTTTATGAGAAAGCTTAGGTGAATAATTTCGGTATTCTTTCTGGCACAGAACAATTAGGGTGCTGTTATACCTATTCCGCGGAACTGGAGCAACGGGTGGAGGAACAATGATTTTTGACATTACTGACAAGAGCTTGGCTCAAATGGGAACTGAGACGTGGACGGCCTTGTTTCACACAAGGCACTCGTGCACTGCTGATGATAAGTCAGGCAAACACAATGCTGTGAACGGAAGTGATCGTCCCTCCACTTGTACTTTCAGTTCCCAGGCACAAGTATAACCGAAGCCTAAACTGAATTGTGACCTTTGATCTAAATTTCCCATTGATATATATGTAAGTTGTATACATGTATGATGCAATTTTATCTCCCTTTTTCGTTAATATACTTTCCAGTATACTTACTTGCCCACTTAAAAGTATAACTACAGCTGTGAAGTGGTTTAGAATTGTTGACTGAAAGCTTCGACGAAAACTTTGTGCGTCCATTGGTAGGAGTATCACCGTGTAATAAACTTGTCGAACATGAAAAAACCATAACATCCGTTAGTTTCGATTTGTGAAGCATCTACACTACGCACGTTGCAATTCTAGCTTTGACCCGTTATCAGAGTTTTTTTAGAATGATCAAATGTTGTGGAATAGGCAGATGGAGACGTACAGTGTTCGAACGGGATCCCGATCCCGGGATCCCGGGCCCTTTTTCTGATCCCGATCCCGATCCCGTCATTTTGAAAAAGTCAATCCCGATCCCGCGCAAAAAGGTACCGGGATCGGCATTAAGTTTTGAGAACAGAAATTAAAAGTTATGCAATCATAATTCGCCAAGCTGTTGTTAGAGGTGTGAAATGCTGCACTCCGTTTGCGTTATTTGCGTGATGAAACAGCAAGCACCACCAATCTCGAACAAGTTGAGCAAGAACTGAACGGTTACACAAAGTTTTGCATCGAACGAAGGGACGGCAACAAATGAGACAGAGTTTCCGCGACTGGCACGTCTAGCTTCCAAATATCTAAGCGCTCCGCCTACGAGCGTGCTTTCTGAACAGCTCTTTTCCAGTGCAGCTGATTTGTTTGATGACAAAAGATACTGCTTGAAACCAGAAAATGGTGAAATGCCTGTCTTTTTGCTAAAGGCTTTGTCATTGATCGACTACAATTATGTCTTTGAACTTATGCGTCATCAGCTATTTTCGATTTTCAATCGGCTTTAATCACAGTTCCGGGTGTTTATTCATGTGTGATAAACATGTTTCATGGCTTAGTGTGACACTAACTTGCATCTTATGCATAAAATGATAAAACCTGTTGCTTATGGACTGTCTGGTCAATCCCGATCCCGATCCCGGTCCCGACAATTTCCTGATCCCAACCCCGATCCCGATTAAAAATGAATCCAGTTCGAACACTGGAGACGTATGGGCCAACAACAACTAATTCAGAATTTGTGCTTTGAGCGTTGCCTGAATCGTAAGGCGTGAAACACAGTGCTTCGCATCAGACCTGCTGAACTGTAGGTTATAAATGACAGGTTCTCTGCGATCTTGTCTTGTACAGCCTGCAGATCACTTCCGGGCTGAGGCGAAGCACTGTATTTCACGCTTTACGATTCAGGCAACGCTCAAAGCACAAATTCTGAATTAGTTGTTGTGGACAACAAAAGCGCACGATGCAATGTTGCAATGCGATCATCGACGGGGTTGCAGTTGCATGACCAAAAACGCATAGTTAAAATAATGCAAGCAAGCTGTTTACTGCACATGGTTGGTTCTGCAAACTGGTTTTAAAGACTGTTTTCATTTACGAGCGAAGTACCGCTAAAGCGATGACACATTGCACACAAGTTCATGGTATCAACCACCATATTACTGTATAGTCTTTCATTCAGTTGCAGTGTGTCAATTTATGTTTTCGAAAAAGCAATGCTTGATATTGGTCTAGATACTGAAGTTCCCTTGCAGCATACATGTAGAATTTAAAGGATTAATTCGATCACTTATAGTTTTCAGTCAATGCCCCTTGACCGACTGAAACATCACCAAACATGCCCCGATTGCACTATTTCGATGCACGTGGTGGGGCCGAACCGATCCGACTGATGTTCGCCTACGCCAACCAGCCATATGAAGACATCAGATACAAAGGACCAGATGATGAAAACTGGATTAAATTCAAACCCAGTTGGTCACTCAATACCTGGATTGAGTATTTTTTTGTGAATTAATTTCATCAAATGAAAACGGACTGTCAAACATTGAATATTTTTTGCTAATTTGAACCCATAATTTCAGAAACGCCGTTCGGTCAACTGCCGGTGATAGAAAGTGAGTCGATGGGCAAAATGTGGGGACAAACGAGCTCAATTATTCGAGCACTGGCGCTGCATAAATTCAGTGGGTTACTGTACCTAGAGCATGCCACATAGAATGCCGCCACTGTAAACCACAGTAACCTTCGTGTTTCAAGTTGAAACATCGTTGATTTGTTCCAGACTGGATGACAGTGCATAAGCTTAGTGGATAGGTGTTGAAGTGCGCAAGTCGTCGCGTTTCGAGTTGAAACAACATTTATGTGTTTCAGATCTGGCTGGCGGTGAGGTTGCGGAACAAGGCGACGTCGACATGTACGCCACGGCACTGTTCGAGGATTGGAAACCGAAATTCGTTCCAGCTGTGCGATGCATGTGGCAGAAGGGAAAGGACTCGCCGGAAGCGGTAAGTATACACACGCCTGGTGGCACTTCAGGCTTAGACTGTTAAGTTCAAAGGATCCGTGTGGTATGTGTAAACCGCGATTTTTACCCAGAGATTTTATTGATTCAGAAGGCCGCCGTTTTCGAAGCAATTGAGAAGCTGCAACCACACTTGGATCAGTTCAATAAACGATTGGCTGAGAATGGCACTGGATTCGTCGTGGGCGCAAAGGTCGGTGCGTGACTGGGACCGACGAAAGCACAGCAAATGAAAAACCTGGCCAATATCGGTGGTCAGAACGGGGGTCCCGAGGACTTAACCGTCACACAGTGCGGTTTCGAACCCCTCGAGTTTGTGCTATCAGTTTCTGCACACGCCACTCAGCCACCGAGCTGCTTAATTCCCAGGTGACGTACGTCGACATTGTGCTGTTCAGCTATTTGTGGAACATCGAGCATGACATGGACGCGAATGTGCTCGATGCGTATCCCCAGCTGAAAACGTTCAAGGACAAAATTGGCAACCTGCCAGGAATCAACGAATGGATCGATAAACGACCGCAGACTGATTTGTAAAAGCATCTATTGTAGTCACCTGATGAGAACGATAGCAAAGCGAAACTTAGATTACGATCCGAGAAAAATTAATTACGACTTTATACGGTAGTTTACTCTCTGTGAATAAACCTTGATGAGCTGAGAGAAATTCCTCATTTGTGTGATTACATGCGATACATGGATCAACTGTCATTGGTCCTTTCCTTGGGCACTACTGTAATTTTTAATTGGCGATCGATATTATTCACACGAACATTAAAAATTAACAGTCACGGTTTGCTGCAATTTCGTAAAGACGTGTTGTATTTGCAATAAATTTGCCCGGTACCGACACTAGAGCATGAGCATCTGCTTAACTGTGGTGGCTGATTTTTTTAAAACCCCTCGACTTCGACAAACCCCCTTCCCTGTGTTACATGGTGCAGTGTTTGTGTGGGTGTGTGTTTGCTTTTCGATCAAAGCCATCCGATCACTCTGATTTTTCTGACCGACGATCGATAACGAATCAAGGAGAATGTCGAAATCAACAACAAGCGAATTCCAGCCATCATGCGCACGTCGCACCCAGGTTTGCTGGCTTGCTGGTTGAAATCAGGTTTCTCTTAATCTTTCTAAGTTTTCAAAATTTTTGCCAATCGAAAAAGCACGCAGGAGCCACTGTCAGCGAAGCCAGCGCCGAGCAAACGTGCACGCACATCCATGCACGAGGAGGGCAGTGGACTGTCGTTGCTGAGTCTGCCACCACACATTCTATGTCACATACTCAACCATCTCAGGTTTGAGATTGTCTTTTACTGAAGCTAAAAAATGAAACATCATATTCTCTCTGCTTGTTGCAGTTTCGATGACCGCCTGTCCGTGCGTGGGGCGTGTCGTGCCCTGAAACATGTGAATGCTTGGGTTGGGGTGGATTTAACCAATTTGGAACGTCGTAAAATTTTGCCAAAATTATCTAAAACTGAAATGCAGGCCTGGCTGGAAGATTTGTGCCAAGTGGATCTCACGGCCAACTTGATGAAATGGTTCCCGGATCATATGTCGCCCCATCACACGTCAAGTCTGGCGCTGATTGAAGGACAGGTTAGTGAAACATCAGACCGACGGAATGAGGCTGTTCATAAATTTCCATTAATGGATTCAGCTTGATGACCGCCTGCTGCCACACAAATACTCAACAACGGCCGATTACGATGTTGTGGATATGGTACGATCGCTGACTATGCAAGGACGTGAAACATCACTTGCCATACCACGCGCACCGGCGTGCGTTCAGGTATACGGCAATCAATCAGTCGATTAATCCATCAAATGGTCAAACAATGACTGATTACTCGCACGCAGTTGTGGTTCCCGAACATCCATTCACTGATTCTGTCCAACTGCGTGCTACATCCGGGTTCGATCCCAGTGCTGGCGAGCGCGTGTCCCAACGTCATTCGTATCACCATCAAGACTGATGTTTGTCTCATTTCCTTTTGTATATCAACCGTGAAACATCAACTGTCCCTTCCGTCCGACCAATAGGTCTGGCTGCTGGGCGCCCCCGACGAGATTCGTGATTGGCCACAACCACCATTGGAAACGGTGGACGAGCAAAACCAAACTGCGACTGCGGCCGTCACCAAACCGGATGCGCAAATTGTGCCGCCCGCCACCGCCGCACTGGTGAATTTGTTTGACCGACACTTTCAATGCTTTGGGAGAGAAAATCACAGAATATTTTTTTGCAAAAAGTCGATGCTTCGGAAGGGAACATTTCTTCAAATACCAAACTGATGTTTCAGCTATCGCCATACCATCGCGGTCTGGTGCAGGTGCTTTATGAACGATTCACCAAACTCGAAACGCTGGTGTTGGAAATTGATGAATGAAAAAATTGATTCAGTTTTGGATACTCATCGTTTGGTGATATTAGACTATTGATTTTATATTGTGCCATTAAATAGTGGCAACAGCATTATTATTGAGCGTTACTGGATCTATATTGTTAGGATACCAAGAGCTGGAACAAAATCAGCATCACACAATTTCACGTATATCAACGTAGATTATCGAACGACTTTTGTCAGTCAGAATCTAAAGGAATAGAAATTGATATTGAGAAGCAGCTACAAATCCGATGTGATATACTCATGTGTTCCTACAGTTTATTTCTGACTGCTGCATTGCTACTGCTACATACATATACATAGCTGATTGAGTGACTGAAAGGTATAAAACTGACCGATATAAATTTGTGGTCGATCCTTAATATGTAAAGAGGAAGACGCAAAGAAATGTGTCTGTAAAAGGAGCCGCCTGTCACGGCTCGGGATCTCTTTGTACAAAAGCCATATCACCAGCATCATAACAGCAACATACTGTTACATCGCAATATTAGCTAGAAAGGTCACAAAAAGTCGAAGAAAGCGTTTTAACATTGCACGTGAACTTGAAGCATTATATGAGAACAGCTACAATAAAGAGCCTGAAGCTGATGCACGTGAAATGTTGAAAAGCTGTTTATTGAATGGTTTATTGCCGCACCTTTGTACATTTGTGCGCTCAAGTTTGCACTACATCTCGGACGACTGGGATGAACTGATTAATTACATACCTAACTATGCGCTGTGGTACGGTGGCGCTATTCTGAAAGGACAAATTGATACATCCGGTTCAACAGTAAATTTCGCCGGGCAAAGACAACGTAAGCAAAATACTGATAGCTGGCTAGAACGCAAGGCTGAACGTATAAAACACTGCAGCAGATAACAGTCCAACCAGATCAACAAGCGCGCTGGGTCAGACAGCAAAACAAGTTTCGTGGACAGAGAAATGCCAATTATGCATCCAGACCTGCTGATAGACAACCAAGACCTTTCAATGGCCCCCGGAAAGGTCTACCCATCACGAATCGATGCCCGACTGATGCCACCACCACCAAACCGACCTTCGTACCCGGTGCCGCCACAAATAGACTCAAATGTGGTCAGTGCGGGCTGAAGCGAACCGAGAACATAGTCGACAATGCGTTGCATGTGGGTCAATCCGTTCTTGATTATTCCAGTCAATTGCCGCTCCACCGTTCAAAACCAATACGAAAATACATACCTCCAGACAGACGGTTAGGAGCATACATTCAACCCACATGTTATGGCACTTTTCAAACAAGGTCATGCGTTATCCTACCAACAGGTGTTTCGTTTGGTCACGTCTTTAGTTGCTGTGATCTACTTGCCAGAATAGATGACTGTCAGCATATCCGGTCACGGCTACACAGTATAAGATCATTTGAGGTCTGGGATTCCGCAGACAAACAGATTCCAAGTCAAATCAAACACGAGACACCGAAAACTGCAAAGGTGACCAAAACCAGAAATTATCATGTTAGTCTGTTTTGTTAGTCTGTTTTGTTAGTCTGTCGTTTTCTGTAACGTTACAGCATAGGAGAAAAAAAAACAGACTGACATCGACAGACTAACATGAGCACGATCCTATCTTCAACACTGTGTTTTGTTTTTCAAAGAAAATGGCTTCCAGCATGCGATCACAGCAAATCAGTTTGCACGCGGCAGTGTGTAAAAATAGAAAATACGCCTCGTGATGTTTCTGAACTGGTTGCAATTTGTGTCATTTACATAGGGAGCCATTAACTTGTTGCTTTGTGGTGTAATCACATTAAAACGTGTTGAATGCGTGAATTCAAATAGTTTTATTTATTGCATCACGTTTTCCACACTATTTTTGCAATCACGGTGTCTGTTCACATAGGTATAATGAGAAAAACCAGCAAAAAGTGTTTATCATGTGACCGTCCGAGCTTTGAACCTCCGAGTGCGCAACACGTGCGATCACAAAGCCAAGCCTTTGACCACTAGGACATACGGGCGCCTGCTGACGGCTGCTTAATGCTTTATATAAACACAAGCAGTGCGACCGAGTGTGTGTGTGTGTTGCTGCTGTGCTGCAGCAGTGTGTTGTGTGTCTGTGTGTTGTGTGTGTGTGTTTGCATGTGCTGCGCTGAGTTTAAATCTGCAAAGTGGCTGCTGGGAAATAGCTTGGGTAGGATTGGATCTCAAATCAACATTTTCGCTCTATTATTTTGCTCATGTCGCAGAGAAAGTTTTTGCACAAAAACACAGGAGTTACTCAAAGCAGTACCACGACCACTGTCGACGCAGTCAGATCGTGTTTTCAGCTTTGTTCTGCGTTACCTGCTCCTTTCCCCCAAAATGGGTGATAACAGTGAATAAAGCTTATCGTTTCGTTGTGCCTAAAGGCAAAGCCTAAAAACTAAGTAGGATATGGACAATAAATTGAGGGGGTCCACAAATTTCACTGCCAAAACAGCGCCAGATCGAGGCAGAATTCGTTTCGTGTGCCTAAGGCAGCTATGTAGGTTGGACATAGCCATTGAGTCCACAAATTTTACTGCCAAACAGGTAATAGATTTTTTTTAGGCAAAGCCTAAAAAATAAGTAGGATATGGACAATAAATTGAGGGGGTCCACAAATTTCACTGCCAAAACAGCGCCAGATCGAGGCAGAATTCGTTTCGTGTGCCTAAGGCAAAGCCTAAAAATAAGTAGGATATGGACAATAGATTGAGGGGGTCCACAAATTTTACTGCCAAAACAGCGGTAGATCGAGGCAGAATTCGTTTCGTGTGCCTGAGGCAAAGCCTAAAAAATAAGTAGGATATGGACTGTAAATTGCGGGGGGATCCACAAATTTCACTGCCAAACCAGCGCCAAATAGAGCCAGAATTCGGTTCGTAAGCCTAAGGCAAAGCCTAAAAAATAAGTAGGATATGGACAGTAAATTGCGGGGGCATCCACAAATTTCACTGCCAAAACAGCGCCAGATCCAGGCGCAATTCGTGTCCGCCAAACACACAATACATTCAGCGGGTAAGCAAAAGTTTCACAGGTAAGAAACACCAATAGCGAAACATAATAGTGCGCATTTTCCATTTTTACACACTGCTGCGTGCAAAATGAGTTGCCGTTATCGGATGCTGGAACCAATTTACTTTCAAATCGCATAATGAAAGCCATTTTCTTTGAACAACGAAACACAGTGTTAAAGATAGGATCGTGCTCATGTTAGTCTGTCGATGTCAGTCTGTTTTTTTTCCTATGCTGTAGTGTTGAAATCCTTAAGTACTGAGGCCGACAGACTAACAAAACAGACTAACATGATCATCAGTGGACCAAAACAGCAGTTGCCTCGCATTACAGGTGACTGAAAACGCCCTGGAAGTTGCGCTTCACACCATGCCAGCACATTCCAGTCGCTGGCCGGTCCTGCACGCAACGGATTGATTCCCCTCTACACCAACAATCAGCAAACGCAACCAGAGCGGGCGGCGTGGTCGAGCGCGGTGCAGACAATCACAGTCCCCACCCGGACGTCAACCATACACGGTCCGTTTCCGGGCAGCGCTCACGCAGCCACGCGTTCTCACGACGCCCCTTCTGCACCGCAACTCGAATAAGCCATGTGGTGATCATGACACCTGGACGACCTGTCCGTGGTGGCACTCGGTTGAGCGATGGCAACGACCTACACCATGGCCGTTGCCAAACACAACCGTTCTGTTGTTGATGCTCGGTCCGGTATTCATACCGATGTTCTTGTTGCTCTACCTGCCGTTAGCAAACCGAACGCACGACCAACCACAACTAAACCAAACATTTTTGATTTGCGATGGAATGTTAGGTGGACACCCAGTGACTTTACCCAAAGAAATACTGTGCACTGGTCCTGAGCCAAATGCACCACTTCAAAATGCTAGTGTTCTTGTTTGGATCGCAAAACCAGTAGAAATCATATCTAAATACCCGAGTTGCAAGCCGGATTTACGTTCAGGATAGACCGCTTATTCCATCTTGTTATTCCCATAATTTTTCAATTGTGTAATAATGTTTCATTGCAAATCTCTCCGATGCAGGCAGCCAGAACGGACAGACTGTGAATTACAACGACTTGCCATCGTCCGATCGACATGTCGTCAGTGTTAAACCTAGGGTTGGGATTACAAACGCACACTCTCAAAGCTGCGTAAAAACAAACAAATATTCACAGATATTATTTTATTTTGATTCAGACGACTTTTACCAAACTACATTCGAAACTTAATTACATGTATCAACTTAGCACTATATTAATACATAATATTATTCCGAGGATCACAGTTAAAAATAACATATACATTTAGCCACCACAAACCATATCGAAATCTACAAAAATTCGGACACCACAAACCCAGCAAAAATGAAAAAATTTATAAAAAAATTATTATGACAGAAGCTGAAAATAAAGCCGTAGAGATCACGAAAGGAGTAACTAAAAAGTAAGAGAATGTTGTGGAAAGTCCGCATGCTTTGGCCGGTTCGGCAAAGTAATAGGCCTAAACACGAAAAGCAGGCATCAAATAGGAACAGCACAAAAAACGAATCTCACAAAAGCAAAACTCAAGTTAAGCCACATTTATGCTCAGCAAACATAAAATAAAATACCATGCCACAATTTCGATGTATAAATCAATAAAAAATATTACAGTAACCCTAGAATCCAGCGCAGCGAGCTCTGAGCAATAGCTTCATACGAATAAAAAAGATGTATAAGTATAATAATGCAAAGTTATAAAAAGTCACATGTGTCAAAAGTTTGCACACGCATTCAGACAAAGAAATACGCACCAAATTACAACAAAGGTTGAAAGGGAACAACGGTGAGTTTCTATAAAATAACAAAAAAAATGGCAAAATTTGGGACGACGGTAGAATATTTGGAATCCTATGATATTGAAAATGATGAGTATATGTAAAGTCGGAGAAGCACTATCACGAATAAA
>JASAMV010005799.1:0-14434 GCA_030248065.1 Rhynchonema sp. JSB1_4
GTCAATTTTGAAAAAAAAACTATGGTTGTCATTCACAGATGATAGATGAATATGACCTTCCATGCTCAAATTATGAAATAAGATCTGGTCCCGTTTGGCGCAGACTGTGCCTTTATTTTATTCCCCGTTTGCAGTGACCGCGCAAACGTACACGTTCGCCGGGGCGTGCGTGGTTCGATGTATCCGGTGCACGAGCTGTGCGTGGTGTTCCTCTACGTTCTGCTGTTCGTCTGCATTCGTGACAATCTGATCGGTTGGCAATCACTGTTGGCCGTTGTCGCCTGCGTTAATGTCGCGCTCGTCGCTCATTTTGAACATCCGATAAATACGTACGAGGTCCGTCGTTGGCATGGATTTTGATACATTTTAGGTCCAATTTGCACCTACAAATTGTTTTTGCACCCAAACTTCAGGACGTTAGCGGCAAGCAGGGTTTTGTTGCCATTTTTACTCGCCATTATTAATGTTTCACAGCGGGATAATATATATGCATCCAGGTTACATCTTGCTCACCCACGCGTTTTCACTCGAGATGTAACACGAACGCAGTGGTCACCATCGCATGTATAGTGTCCGTGCTCACAGTGGCCGTAAGTGTGCGCAATACAGGCGACAGCGCGTAGCCGAAACCAACGAACAACATTAGGGTGAGCAACATAGTCGAGACTGAAACTCGTGAAGAATCGAGCAAGATGTACACTGGACCTGGCTGCATATATTATCCCGCTGTGAAACATTAATAATGGCGAGTAAAAATGGCAACAAAACCCTGCGTTGCACCTAACGTCCTGAACTTTAGGTGCAAAAACAATTTTTAGGTGCAAATTGGACCTAAAATGTCCTCAAAATCCATGCCAACGACGGACCTCGTTTCGCATTTATCGGATGTTCAAAATGAGCGACGAGCGCCACATTAACGCAGGCGACAACGGCCAACAGTGATTGCCAACTGATCAGATTGTCACGAATGCAGACGAACAGCAGAACGTAGAGGAACACCACGCACAGCTGGTGCACCGGATGCATCGAACCACGCACGCACTCGGCGAACGTGTACGTTTGCGCGGTCACTGCAAAAGGGGAATGAATAAAGGCACAGTCTGCGCCAAACGGGACGATCTATTTCGTCATACGACATGAAGGTCATCTTCATCTATCATCTGTGAATGACAACCATAGTTTTTTTTCAAAATTGACTGGGTGCAACTTGCACCTAATATGTCAAATTCTAAGTGCAACTTGCACCTAGAAATTTGTTTTATGAACAAAGTGTGAAAAATCTAGGTGCAAGTTGCACCTAACCTCCAGTTTTTAGGTGCAATTCTGAAATTTGTCTAAAAAGTGTCTAAAAAAACCTATGATGACAACCCCTAATCCCAAAAATGTGAGCGGCTCGAGTTTTGCCCTGCGGCTTGGCATCAGCGCGGTTTACTTTCAAATTCGATGTGGTTCCTCTGCGAACTCTGCTTGTTCATCACCTTACCGTTGGTTTGCAATCTGTGCATAAACTCAGGACCGCTGTAGTTGTCCGGATAGTCCTGTTGTTCGTAGAGTATGCGACGCCATGCTTTTCGAGTTGTTGTCACCTTCGACGGCATTGTGGTGACGTAAACGTATAGATCAGTGTTGTGAATTGCAAGTGCAAATGACTTCGCACAGTAAAACTGGGGCTGCCTGTCCTTGCTTTGTGGATTGTGTGTGGAACGCTGAATTTCCTGGGGACTGAAAACAAGTTTTTATTCAGAACACAACTCACGTTGTCCATTTTTCCAAAAAACTGCACGTGACGCATTGTCGTCTTGTCCACTTGTCGGAAATAGAATCCCCAAAAATTGATCCCGGAGTTTTGGTCAGTCGGGCCGGGCCGAGGTTACAGTGACAAACTAAAAAACCGCTTTTTTTGTAGAAAAAAAAACGAAAAAACCCGTATTTTTTGAGTCCGGTAATTTTCGAAAATATTCATAATCGGGCATGGGCATGGGCACAGTACCCAATACCACCCAATATCCAGTACCTGGGATTGGGTGTGGTATTGGGTACCCAATACTGACTCAATACCTGGTATTGGTATTGAGTGGCGCGCTTGGTATTGGGTATTGGGTGGGGGCGATTCCATGCAGGCAATACCAAAATGACCCATAAGTTGTCAAATTTTTCTAGTTTTTCTGTCAAATTGATGGTTTCTGATCAGAAATGCCAAAGTCAAAGAAGAAAAGGTGCGTCTGTTTCTTTTTTAGAACTGGAATGGAAACAGAATCTAGACCGCCCCCCCCCCCCCCGCCCAGTTATGGGTGGGCACAATACCCAGGCCAATACCAATACCACCCAACACCAATACCAGCAATGGTGTAGCTGGGGGGGAGTGGGGGGTCCCCCCCCTAGGTACAGTAGGTAGGTTGCCGCCCCTCGCCTGGTACAGTAGGTAGGTTGCCGCCCCTCCCCTGGTACAGTGGGTAGGTTGCCGCCCCACCTAACTTTTCACCCAAAACATTCATTTTTGGCTTAAAATTGCATAAAATTAGCTTATTTGTCTGCAAATAGGCAAAAAATCGCGCGCTGCGCGCGAAATTAGTGTTTTAGGCCACATTTTCTTCAGTATTTAGACATAAAAAATTTCGGTTTCCAGATGACCCCCCCCCCACGTTGTACTACCCCGCCCCCCCAGCTCGGCTGGTACAGTAGGTAGGTTGCCGCCCCGCATTTTGGGTGGTACAGTAGGTTGCCGCCCCGCCTGGGTAGCTACACCACTGAATACCAGTGTAGTTCCTGGGGAGGGGGGTCCCCCCCTCGGGTACGTCTGTTCCCCAACCATGGTACGCCTGCCCCACTGTTCCCCTCCGGGTACGTCTGCTCCCCCAATTTTTACCTAAAATAGGCAAATTTTGGCCTAAAATCGGCATTTTTAGGCATAAAATGAGTGATTTTTAGGTCATTGTCGTCAAAAATCGCCAAAATACCCTTTTTATTGAGATTTTTTCCAAAAAGGGGAAAAAATGAGCCAAATTTTCGACCTCAAAAAATAACTTTTCTCCAAATTTGGGTCCTCCCCCCCCCCTTCCGGGCAGCGTTGGATTATAAATTTTTTGTTGTTATCGAACTTTTTTTATAACTTTTTTGAATTTTTAAAAATTTTTTTTAAGATTTACTTTTTTTTATTCCGGACCACAAAAATTTCGGTTCTCAATGTGAAAAATTGCCGAAATTTTTTGGAAGTATATTTGATTGTACTTGAGAATATAGGAATAGTTGACACCGACCAGTTGTGCTCACAAACGGGCAGTAGCGAGGTGAGATTTTTTACGATAAGCCAGATAACGTGACAATTTGCGCTGGGGATAGTCTGTCCACCATATGTACCTACATATGTAAGATTGCACTATAAAAAGTGAAGGCGTGTCACGGGAAAGGTAAATGATTGGCGCATTTTTAAGCAAAGTTACATGAAAACAGCAGCATAACCCGCAGTTTTGGAACGATAATTTAAGAGTTCAAGCAGGTTTGACTTGCTGGAAGAACTGAATGCGCACATAATGACGGCTGCTTAGATAGTTTAGTAGAGCCACGGACTGTCTAACGTTGTAATGGCATTGAACCGATGCGAAATACTAGCGCCGCAGGCGATTTTTTGAGAAACAACAAGCAAAAACATGCATAAAAACATGCATTTCACAGTAAAAAAAGGGGAAAACAATAAAAAAAGTTGTGAAATAATAAAAAAAAGTGAACTTACTTTTATAATTTTTAAAAACCGAAAAAGTGGCGAACTTTTTTTTAAAAAAAAATTTTTTTTATAAAAAAATTTTTACTTTTTTTTTTAACCCAACCCTGCTTCCGGGTCCGTCCCCCCCTTCCCCCCCCCAGGTGGGTACGTCTGTTCCCCCTCCGAAAAGGGGGTACCGCCTGTTCCCCCTCCGGACCAGGAACTACACTGACCAATACCAGTGTTTGGTATTGGTGTTGGGTCTAATTCTGGTATTGGGTATTGGTATTGAAGCTGGTCTGGTATTGGTAGTACGACCGGCTGCAAATCATAAAAAATTTCCTCTCATTATTCTCAGAAAATGAAAATTTAGCTCTCAAACTTGGCATAAAAAGTAAGAATGAGATTGCGGTACTTGCACTCAATCTACTCTACTCTAAATCTCAGCCTCGTTCCCTTTTCAGAATCGGTTAATTCGACCGCCGTGTAATTGTCCAATTTTGATTGTTTGATTATTCATTGACGATATTCGACCAAGAATTTATTCACCCAATGTTTTTGAAGATGGGCCATGACCTTTGAGTTGATAAAGGCCTCCAAAAGTTTACAGGAGGAGGAAGTAAGAGAAATGGGCCGATATTTAGTGACAGTTTTTGGGAATTTTTCCTTTGGAACTGGGATTAAACAAGAATTGATCAAAAAGGTTCGTTGCGTTCCTAAAGCGAAAGATCATTACTGTACTAGCCGCCGGGCGGCGACCTACCTGGTGTACCAGGATGGAGCGTCAACCTACCTACCTACTGTACCTAGGGGGGACCCCCACCCCCTGCAAAACACCGTTGTTTTCGACCAAAGAATAGGTTCAAAAAAATCGCAAAAATTATGACAAAAATTGGGTTAAAATCTGAGCCAAAAAAGCCGCGCCGGGCCGGGCCGGAGATTTGGGGGTTCGGGCCGGGCCGGGCACCCCGGCCCGACGGTCGGGCCGGGCCGGCCAAACCCGCCCCGATTGCGACCTCTGGCCTGAGCCTAAGCCAAAGCCTAACAGCAAGCCTAAGCCTAAGCCTGAAATAGAAGCCTAAAGCTTAACCAGTGCAGTTCCTGGTCCGGAGGGTGAACAGGCGGTCCCCCTTTTTCGGAGGGGGAACAGGAACAGACGTACCCACCTGGGGGGGAAGGGGGGGAGGACCCGAATTTGGAGAAAAGACATTTTTTTGAGGTCGAAAATTTGGCTCATTTTTGCCCCTTTTAGGAAAAAATCTCAATAAAAAGGGTATTTTGGCGATTTTTGACGACATTGACCTAAAAATCACTCATTTTGTGCCTAAAAATGCCTATTTTAGGCCAAAATTTGCCTTTTTTAGGTAAAATTTGGGGAGCAGACGTACCCGGAGGGGGAACAGTGGGGCAGGCGTACCATGGAGGGGGAACAGACGTACCCGAGGGGGACCCCCCTGTTTTAAGCACTTTTTAGACTAATTTTGGCACTTTTAGAAGATTTTTGGGGTCATTTTTTTCAAAACCCCACCCTCGGGTATGGGAAATTTTTGAGTTTTTGGAAAAAAACCCCCCCTGGTATGGGAAATTTTTCATTTTTGGGGGTATGTATGGGAAATTTCCTGAAAATTGGGCTGGGTATGGGAAAATTTCGATTTCTCAACGACACCACTGATGGGAATGGGACTATGCTTAAGCACACACAAAACGGGTGGATTTCCGTGTAATTAGTCAATCTTGGTCTCACCCGGTATTGGTATTGGGTCAAATTCAAATTCAAATTTTATTTGCAAGCTCACGCAAAGACCTACAACGAGATCCGGAAAACACCTGAAAAATAAACGAGTGTACGTAACATCAGTGGCAATGGTGTGGCTGGGGGGGGTGGGGGGGGGGTCCCCCCCAAGGTACAGTAGGTAGGTTGCCGCCCCTCGCCTGGTACAGTAGGTAGGTTGCCGCCCCTCCCCTGGTACAGTAGGTAGGTTGCCGCCCCACCTAACTTTTCACCCAAAACATTCATTTTTGGCTTAAAATTGCATAAAATTAGCATATTTGTCTGTAAATAGGCGAAAAATCGCGCGCTGCGCACGAAATTAGTGTTTTAGGCCACATTTTCTTCAGTATTTAGACATAAAAAATTTCGGTTTCCAGATGACCCCCCCAAGTGGTACGACCCCCCCTAGCTCGGCTGGTACAGTAGGTAGGTTGCCGCCCCGCATTTTGGGTGGTACAGTAGGTTGCCGCCCCGCCTGGGTAGCTACACTGGTGCTAGTGTAGCTACCCAGGCGGGGCGGCAATCTACTGTACCACCCAAAATGCGGGGCGGCAACCCGCCGTACCACCGAGCTCGTACCATCCACTGGGGGGGGGGGGTGCCCCCCAAATTCATCTATCTATCGTCAACACTTTTTGATTTCATCTATCTATCGTCAACACTTTATGGGCATTTTGAAGGGAAAAATCGGGGCGGGTACCGGGTAGGGTACCAGGGCGGGGCGGGTGGGGGGCAGGGTAACCGGAGCGGGGCGGGTAGGGGGGTAGCGCACCAAGGCCGGGGCGAGTAGGGGGGGGACCCCCCCCCCCCCCCAGCCACAGCACTGGCTGGGGGGTGGGGTATACTTGCGTATTTTTCCGCAAAAATAATTTTTGGAAAAAAAAAAACTTTTTTTTTCGGAAAAAACGGTTTTTTTTTTCAAATATTTTTCCAGTACTTAACGATACCCATGGTCCAAAAACGCCTATTTTGGAGAAAATTTTGTCGGGAAATGGCCTGAAACAGTGCTAAAAATGCACTTGGAGTTTAAAAAGTGCTCATTTTGAACTGTTTAGCACCGATTTACATTGGTTTTGACAACATTCTTTCGCAACGTTTGAAAATATTTCGGAAATTTTTGGAAAAAAAACCGTTTTTTTTCCGAAAGTTGCTACTTGGAAAAATTTCCGGAAAAATAATAACGTATTTTTCCGGGCCTCGGAAAAAAACTGTTTTTTTTCGGTTTCTCACCGAAAAAAAAAACGGTTTTTTTTGCCGACCCGCAACATATAGGGGTGGGGGTCCCCCCCCAAGGTACAGTAGGTATACTCCGAAAATACCTTTTGGAGAAACTTTTCAAACGCGTTGCCTTATCCGTAAAGCTCATTATGCGTGTATTAGCTGCAGCGGTCACGTGACTGTCAGCTACTCAACACACAAGTCTAACGTAGTGATTTGCGAAATGCTACGGAAATCGGTCGGCTGCGCCAGTTGCGTGTGCTTTACGGATCAGGCAACACGTTTGAAATGTTTCTCCCAAAAAGTATTGTCAGAGTATAGGCCGCTCCCCCTCGCCTGGTACAGTACTAGGTAGGTTGCCGCCCCTCCCCTGGTACATAGGTAGGTTGCCGCCCCACCTGACTTTTCACCCAAAACATTCATTTTTGGCTTAAAATTGCATAAAATTAGCATATTTGTCTGCAAATAGGCGAAAAATCGCGCGCTGCGCCCGAAATTAGTGTTTTAGGCCACATTTTCTTCAGTATTTAGACATAAAAAATTTCGGTTTCCAAATGACCCCCCCCAGTGTAGTACTTGGTCAGGATGTTGACGATAGATAGATTGGGACCCGAAATGTGTTGACCCAAGTCCGAAATCTGGGGGGGGGTCGACCCAAACTTGTTGACGATAGATAGATGGTGGGGGGGTCGCCAAAAATCAAGGTATAGTATAGTGTACTAAGCAGGTAATAATGTGTAAATATTAATGAAAATGTACTTAGATGTACTAAATCCGCGCGTAGCGCGCGATTTTTTGCCTATTTGGGACAAAAAATACCGATTTTGAGCCATTTTGAGGCAAAAATACCCATTTTGGGGTCGAAATGTGTTGACGATAGATAGATTGTTCCCAGAATTTGTTGACGATAGATAGATTTGCCCATAAGTGTTGACGATAGATAGATGAAATCAAAAAGTGTTGACGATAGATAGATGAATTTGGGGGGCCCCCCCCCCCCACCCCCCCCCCCCAAGTGGTAAAGTGGTACGACCCCCCCCCCCCCTAGCTCGGCTGGGACAGTAGGTAGGTTGCCGCCCCGCATTTTGGGTGGTACAGTAGGTTGCCGCCCCGCCTGGGTAGCTACACTAGCACCAGTGGTGTAGCTACCCAGACGGGGCGGCAACCTACTGTACCACCCAAAATGTGGGCGACAACCTACCTACTGTACCAGCCGAGCTAGGGGGGTCGTACCACTTGGGGGGGTCATCTGGAAACCGAAATTTTTTATGTCTAAATACTGAAGAAAATGTGGCCTAAAACACTAATTTCGCGCGCAGCGCGCGATTTTTCGCCTATTTACAGACAAATATGCTAATTTTATGCAATTTTAAGCCAAAAATGAATGTTTTGGGTGAAAAGTTAGGTGGGGCGGCAACCTACCTACTGTACCAGGGGAGGGGCGGCAACCTACCTACTGTACCAGGCGAGGGGCGGCAACCTACCTACTGTACCTTGGGGGGGACCCCCCCCCCCCCACCCCCCCCAGCCACACCATTGCCACTGATGTTACGTACACTCGTTTATTTTTCAGGTGTTTTCCGGATCTCGTTGTAGGTCTTTGCGTGAGCTTGCAAATAAAATTTGAATTTGAATTTGACCCAATACCAATACCGGGTGAGACCAAGATTGACTAATTACACGGAAATCCACCCGTTTTGTGTGTGCTTAAGCATAGTCCCATTCCCATCAGTGGTGTCGTTGAGAAATCGAAATTAATTTTCCCATACCCAGCCCAATTTTCAGGAAATTTCCCATACATACCCCCAAAAATGAAAAATTTCCCATACCAGGGGGGGTTTTTTTCCAAAAACTCAAAAATTTCCCATACCCGAGGGTGGGGTTTTGAAAAAAATGACCCCAAAAATCTTCTAAAAGTGCCAAAATTAGTCTAAAAAGTGCTTAAAACAGGGGGGTCCCCCTCGGGTACGTCTGTTCCCCCTCCATGGTACGCCTGCCCCACTGTTCCCCCTCCGGGTACGTCTGCTCCCCAAATTTTACCTAAAAAAGGCAAATTTTGGCCTAAAATAGGCATTTTTAGGCACAAAATGAGTGATTTTTAGGTCAATGTCGTCAAAAATCGCCAAAATACCCTTTTTATTGAGATTTTTTCCTAAAAGGGGCAAAAATGAGCCAAATTTTCGACCTCAAAAAAATGTCTTTTCTCCAAATTCGGGTCCTCCCCCCCCTTCCCCCCCAGGTGGGTACGTCTGTTCCTGTTCCCCCTCCGAAAAAGGGGTACCGCCTGTTCCCCCTCCGGACCAGGAACTACACTGGTTAAGCTTTAGGCTTCTATTTCAGGCTTAGGCTTAGGCTTGCTGTTAGGCTTTGGCTTAGGCTCAGGCCAGAGGTCGCAATCGGGGCGGGTTTGGCCGGCCCGGCCCGACCGTCGGGCCGGGGTGCCCGGCCCGGCCCGAACCCCCAAATCTCCGGCCCGGCCCGGCGCGGCTTTTTTGGCTCAGATTTTAACCCAATTTTTGTCATAATTTTTGCGATTTTTTTGAACCTATTCTTTGGTCGAAAACAACGGTGTTTTGCAGGGGGTGGGGGTCCCCCCTAGGTACAGTAGGTAGGTAGGTTGACGCTCCATCCTGGTACACCAGGTAGGTCGCCGCCCGGCGGCTAGTACAGTAATGATCTTTCGCTTTAGGAACGCAACGAACCTTTTTGATCAATTCTTGTTTAATCCCAGTTCCAAAGGAAAAAATTCCCAAAAACTGTCACTAAATATCGGCCCATTTCTCTTACTTCCTCCTCCTGTAAACTTTTGGAGGCCTTTATCAACTCAAAGGTCATGGCCCATCTTCAAAAACATTGGGTGAATAAATTCTTGGTCGAATATCGTCAATGAATAATCAAACAATCAAAATTGGACAATTACACGGCGGTCGAATTAACCGATTCTGAAAAGGGAACGAGGCTGAGATTTAGAGTAGAGTAGATTGAGTGCAAGTACCGCAATCTCATTCTTACTTTTTATGCCAAGTTTGAGAGCTAAATTTTCATTTTCTGAGAATAATGAGAGGAAATTTTTTATGATTTGCAGCCGGTCGTACTACCAATACCAGACCAGCTTCAATACCAATACCCAATACCAGAATTAGACCCAACACCAATACCAAACACTGGTATTGGTCAGTGTAGTTCCTGGTCCGGAGGGGGAACAGGCGGTACCCCCTTTTCGCAGGGGGAACAGCCGTACCGACCTGGGGGGGAAGGGGGGGACGGACCCGGAAGCAGGGTTGGGTTAAAAAAAAAAGTAAAAATTTTTTTATAAAAAAAATTTTTTTTTAAAAAAAAGTTCGCCACTTTTTCGGTTTTTAAAAATTATAAAAGTAAGTTCACTTTTTTTTTTTATTATTTCACAACTTTTTTTATTGTTTTCCCTTTTTTTTACTGTGAAATGCATGTTTTTATGCATGTTTTTGCTTGTTAGCAATATGTTCAGTTCGTGTATTGCTAACAACAAAACATAAGTAAACATGCATTTCACAGTAAAAAAAAGGGGAAAACAATAAAAAAAGTTGTGAAATAATAAAAAAAAGTGAACTTACTTTTATAATTTTTAAAAACCGAAAAAGTGGCAGAACTTTTTTTTAAAAAAAATTTTTTTTATAAAAAATTTTTACTTTTTTTTTAACCCAACCCTGCTTCCGGGTCCGGTCCCCCCTTTCCCCCCCAGGTGGGTACGTCTGTTCCCCCTCCAAAAAGGGGGATTCTTTCACCTGTCTCCCCCCTCCCGGACCAGGAACTACGCTGACCAATACCAGTGTTTGGTATTGGTGTCGGTGTAATTCTGGTATTGGGTATTGATTTTGAAGTCATGGTCTGGTATTGGTAGTACGTACCGGCTCCGAAATCATGGAATATTTCCTCTCACGATTCTCACAAAATGAAAATTTAGCTCTCAAATTTGGCATAAAAAGTAAGAATGAGATTGCGGTACTTGCACTATCAATCTACTTCTCTAAATCTCAGCCTCGTTCCCTTTTCAGAATCGGTTAATTCGACCGCCGTGTAATTGTCCGGGATTTCCTGATTGTTTACTTATTCATTGACGATACTCGACCAAGAATTTATTCAGCCAATGTTTTTGAAGATGGGGCCATGACCTTTGAGTTGATAAAGGCCTCCAAAAGTTTACAGGAGGAGGAAGTAAGAGAAATGGGCCGATATTTAGTGAGCAGTTTTTGGAAAATTTCCTTTCGAACTGGGATTAAACAAGAATTGATCAAAAAGGTTCGTTGCGTTCCTAAAGCGAAAGATCATTACTGTACTAACCGCCGGGCGGCGACCTACCTGGAGGCGAGGATGGAGCGTCAACCTACCTAGTCCTACTGTGCACTAGGGGAGCCCCCACCCCTGCAAAACACCGTTGTTTTCGACCAAAGAATAGGTTCAAAAAAATCGCAAAAATTATGACAAAAATTGGGTTAAAATCTGAGCCAAAAAAGCCGCGCCGGGCCGGGCCGGAGATTTGGGGGTTCGGCCTGGGGCCGGGCACCCCGGCCCGACGGTCGGGCCGGGCCGGCCAAACCCGCCCCGATTGCGACCTCTGGCCTGAGCCTAAGCCAAAGCCTAACAGCAAGCCTAAGCCTAAGCCTGAAATCGAAGCCTAAAGCTTAACCAGTGCAGTTCCTGGTCCGGAGGGTGAACAGGCGGTACCCCTTTTCGGAGGGGGAACAGGAACAGACGTACCCACCTGGGGGGGTATGGGGGGGGAGGACCCGAATTTGGAGAAAAGACATTTTTTGAGGTCGAAAATTTGGCCCATTTTTGCCCCTTTTAGGAAAAAATCTCAAAAAAAAGGGTATTTTGGCGATTTTTGACGACATTGACCTAAAAATCACTCATTTTGTGCCTAAAAATGCCTATTTTAGGCCAGAATTTGGCCTTTTTTAGGTAAAATTTGGGGAGCAGACGTACCCGGAGGGGAACAGTGGGGCAGGCGTACCATGGAGGGGGAACAGACGTACCCGAGGGGGACCCCCTGTTTTAAGCACTTTTTAGACTAATTTTGGCACTTTTAGAAGATTTTTGGGGTCATTTTTTTCAAAACCCCACCCTCGGGTATGGGAAATTTTTGAGTTTTTGGAAAAAAACCCCCCCTGGTATGGGAAATTTTTCATTTTTGGGGGTATGTATGGGAAATTTCCTGAAAATTGGGCTGGGTATGGGAAAATTAATTTCGATTTCTCGACGACACCACTGATGGGAATGGGACTATGCTTAAGCACACACAAAACGGGTGTATTTCCGTTTAATTAGTCAATCTTGGTCTCACCCGGTTTTGGTATTGGGTCAAATTCAAATTCAAATTTTATTTGCAAGCTCACGCAAAGACCTACAACGAGATCCGGAAAACACCTGAAAAATAAACGAGTGTACGTAACATCAGTGGCAATGGTGTGGCTGGGGGGGGTGGGGGGGGGGGTCCCCCCCAAGGTACAGTAGGTAGGTTGCCGCCCCTCGCCTGGTACAGTAGGTAGGTTGCCGCCCCTCCCCTGGTACAGTAGGTAGGTTGCCGCCCCACCTAACTTTTCACCCAAAACATTCATTTTTGGCTTAAAATTGCATAAAATTAGCATATTTGTCTGCAAATAGGCGAAAAATCGCGCGCTGCGCACGAAATTAGTGTTTTAGGCCACATTTTCTTCAGTATTTAGACATAAAAAATTTCGGTTTCCAGATGACCCCCCCAAGTGGTACGACCCCCCTAGCTCGGCTGGTACAGTAGGTAGGTTGCCGCCCCGCATTTTGGGTGGTACAGTAGGTTGCCGCCCCGCCTGTGTAGCTACACTGGTGCTAGTGTAGCTACCCAGGCGGGGCGGCGACCTACTGTACCACCCAAAATGCGGGCGCAACCTTCCTACTGTACCAGCCGAGCTAGGGGGGGGTCGTACCACTTTACCACTTGGGGGGGTGGGGGGGGGGTCCCCCCCAAATTCATCTATCTATCGTCAACACTTTTTGATTTCATCTATCTATCGTCAACACTTATGGGCAAATCTATCTATCGTCAACAAATTCTGGGAACAATCTATCTATCGTCAACACATTTCGACCCCAAAATGGGTATTTTTGCCTCAAAATGGCTCAAAATCGGTATTTTTTGTCCCAAATAGGCAAAAAATCGCGCGCTACGCGCGGATTTAGTACATCTAAGTACATTTTCATTAATATTTACACATTATTACCTGCTTAGTACACTATACTATACCTTGATTTTTGGCCCACCATCTATCTATCGTCAACAAGTTTCTGTCGACCCCCCTCCCAGATTTCGGACTTGGGTCATCTATCTATCGTCAACACCCTGACCAAGTACTACACTGGGGGGGTCATTTGGAAACCGAAATTTTTTATGTCTAAATACTGAAGAAAATGTGGCCTAAAACACTAATTTCGGGCGCAGCGCGCTATTTCGCCTATTGACAAATATGCTAATTTATGCAATTTTAAGCCAAAATGAATGTTTAGTTCAGAACAGATAGTTAGGTAACAGTTAGATAACTATCTGTTCTGAATGAAGCTGTGTTCATAAATGTGTGCCAAGAAACATAAACTATAACTTAGCTAACTGTTACCTAACTATCTGTTCTGAATGAAGCTGTGTTCATAAATGTGTGCCAAGAAACATAAACTATAACTTAGCTAACTGTTACCTAACTATCTGTTCTGAATGAAGCTGTGTTCATAAATGTTTACACGAAAAGTTCATTAATGTTATGTGCCAAAAAACATAAACTATAACTTAGCTAACTGTTATCTAACTATCTGTTCTGAATGAAGCTGTGTTCATAAATGTGTGCCAAGAAACATAAACTATAACTTAGCTAACTGTTACCTAACTATCTGTTCTGAATCAAGCTGTGTTCATAAATGTTTACGCGAAAAGTTCATTAATATTATGTGCCAAAAAACATAAACTATAACTTAGCTAACTGTAACTTAACTATCTGTTCTGAATGAAGGTGTGTTCATAAATGTTGCGGTATCCTAAATATGAACGGAAGAGGGGGATCCATGCAACCTAGGTCTAGCCGGCTCCGAGACGGGCGCTTGTAGGATGCGCAGCAGTTCTACACGCAGCAGAGATCCGTGCTACCTGGGTGGGGATGATAGGAAGAGGGGCGCGGGTGGATCTCTCACTTATGCACAAGGGCCGGCCCTTCACTTATATGCAGACTGAACAGCGGCGCCAGCCAGGCAGGCTACAGAAAAGGGGCGCAGGGTGCGCATACTTTTCCCGCCAAAAATTAAAACACACCCTGTAATTTGGCCGTTTTACCGCACACTGTTCGTTTTACATCAAATACATGGGGGCGCGGGGGGCGCGGGGGGAGCTTGAGGTGCGAAATGGCCCTGCTTTTTACCAAAAGCACATTGAACATTGCACGAAGCCCAGTGTACGCTGTGCAGATTGTGGTGATCCACCTCTGATATGCGACAGTAGCACACCAACACTTGTATTGGCCTGTAACGGGTCACTGACGTTATGTAACGCATTGCAAAGAGCTGATTTCAAAATCACATACAGTAACCGGTGTTGTTGCTGTGTTTGTCCTGTGCTGCTGAGCTCGTGACATTTACTACGAGTGAATGCGTTGTGCATTTGTTTTCCAACTTCCAAGAAATAACGGGAGATAGAATTCACATAAACGAAATCCAACTCTGGATTTCTCCTTCGTCCAACTTTTGTCTCA
>JASAMV010005806.1:0-17952 GCA_030248065.1 Rhynchonema sp. JSB1_4
TGTATTGCAAGGGCTCGCCTGAAATGCTCGCAAGGTGATTTTAAAAAAATAATGGTTTTTCAATCGTTTTTGGGTTTAATTTACAGCTACAGCGATCTGCCGACAACATCACTAACTGAATTGCTGAACTGACACCGTAATTTTGAAACATAAGCGAGTAACTCCCACACGGATCACTAACCTACAGTCACAGCAATATGGAAGTTTTGTAGTTTCGTGACGTATTTGGCCAATTAGGGCGGACAAGCGCGCAGGCTCATTCTAGGATCACAACGATATTCCTTGCCCCTCTCTCATGTTCCCAGCCTCTGTCAACCGTCGACCCTCCCGTCCAACTACGCTGACCTGCTGAACGGTCTTGCCGAGCGCGGCTATCGAGTGCTGGCATTGGCACATCGTCGGTTGCCCATGTCGATCACAAAGATCGAACGATCCGATCGGGGGTCGTTGGAGGTCGATCTGACGTTCGGCGGATTCTTTGTGCTCGAAAATCGACTCAAACCCGAAACGACGCCGGTGATCAGAAAGTTGACGGATGCGAATATTAGGACGGTTATGGCAACGGGTTGGTCGGGATTTTGATTCCGTCTACAGCTCGCAAAGCTTGTTGGCCCCAGCCTTGAGTTCAAACCAAGATTCTGGAAATTTATTCATTTTTGTTTTCGTGTTTTTTTATACGATGCGGTGCTGTATACCAGTCAATCAAAGTCAAGTGCTCACTTACAGGGTTGGATTAAAAAAAATTTTTATTATCGAACTTTTTTAACTTTTTTGAATTTGTAAAAAATTTTTTTAAGATTTACTTTTTTTTATTCCGGACCACAAAAATTTCCATTCTCAACGTGAAAAATTGTCGAAAATTTTTGTAAGTATATTTGATTGCACTTGAGAATATAGAAATAGTTGACACCGACCGGTTGTGTTCACAAACGGGCAGTAGCGAGGTTATATTTTTTACAATGAGCCAGATAACGCGACAATTCGCGTCGGGGATAGCCTGTCCACCATATGTACCAACATCTGTAGATTGTAGTATAAAAGTGAAGGGAAAGTGAAGTCACGGGAAAGGTAAATGATTGGCACATTTTTTAAGCAAAGTTACATGAAAACAGCTGCATAACCCGCGGTGTTGGAACGATAATTTTGGACTTCAAGCAGATTTGACTTCCTGGAATAACTGAATGCTCACATAATGACGGCTGCTTAGGTTGTATAGTAGAACCACGGACTGTCTAACGTTGTAATGACACTACCGATGCGAAATACAAGCGCCGCAGGCGATTTTTTGAGAAAAAAACAAGCAGAAACGTGCATAAAAACATGCATTTTTACCACAAAAAGGGGGAAAATAATAAAAAAAAGTTGTGAAATAATAAAAAAAGTGAACTTACTTTTCTAATTTTTAAAAACCGAAAAAGTGGCGATTTTTTTTAAAAAATTTTTTTTCCAAAAAAATTTTTACTTTTTTTTAACCCAACCCTGCTCACTTATATGGAATTTGCGAATCATTTTTGAGGCAGCGCACAGTCGCTACACGGGGGTTCACGTAGTGGAAAACTCAAGATCGCTTTTCCGAACAAAATCTTTCAATTCAAGGGGACAACATCCTGACGGGAATTTCTGTGGCGCGTCAGTGTGGGATTCTGTGCTCCAAATCTGTCTACATCATCGACTCGAATGACGGCATAATCACCTGTACAAAGTCGGAAGGTTCGAGCATTTTTTGCAAAATCTGACAACATACATATATAGATTTCAGTCACTTTATAATGTTCTTCTCTCTGCTCAGGCGCTGTGATGACACAAACATCGCGACTGGACAAAGCGGTGGATTTTGGTCTCGACGTTGAAACGACCAAACTGAAGAGCTACCAGGTGGCCATGACAGGTGCGGTGCACTTTGTGCCGGGCGAAATTTGAAGTCCAGTTTTCATAGGTTTGGCACAGGTCGAAATTTTGGACGATTTAGAAAAGATTGCAGGTTCCGCATTCTCCCAACTGTTTGCCGCCATTCATGGTGGTGGCGACGCAGACAAAAACCACCGTAACTCGACCATCAACAACGACCTACCGTACCGTCTGTTGTGCATGTGCGCCGTTTATGCCCGAATGTCACCCGACCAAAAGGCAACACTCATTGAATGGACACAGCGTATCGGGTATACGGTAGCCATGTGTGGTGATGGAGCCAATGACTGTGGGGCATTGAAGGTGGGTTACTGTCGCTACCGGGAGTTATACTCTGCGTGTCCATTTTGGGCTTGTATTGATAGACAATGAGGACAAATTTTTGACTGAATCATATTTTGTGATAGAGTTGGAACACTAATTTCGACCGGCGTAAAAGTTGTTCCCCTGCACCAAATGAGCACAAAAATTTGTTTTCTTTGTCTACAATCCCAAAATGGACGAACTCCAGACCTTGGCTCTGAAAGAAGGTGCGCACAAGTTTCACCCCAGGGCGCACTGTTAGCGCATTTTCGTCTGAATAAATCAACGCGGTGTCATCAAGGCAGGCTGGCTTATGTTTCGCGCGTGTATGACTAGGCGGTGCCTTCCAATTGCAAATTGGAACTTTCCCATTCATATTCAAGGTACTGCCTTGTTCCTGCTCTTGGGCACGTGCTCTTGTGGCAGAGCAGATGATTTTTGCTGAAAGCCATTGGGGGTAACCAGAGGCGAGAACATCATATTACATCAAGAATGAGATGTGTGGTAGTACCGATCGATGATGCAGACAAATTTGGAGCACAGAATGCTACATGCGCAACATAACTTACAGGCAGGCTGTTGTCCCCTCAGCAAAATCAAACCCGTTTGTTCCTGAAAGTTCACCATTTCATGAGCACGCGCAGCCCGACTGTGTATGCGTCTAAGAAATGTTGTGCACATTCCACAAAAGTCATGCTTGATCTTGATTGACTAGTTTGACGACGCATTCCTCCCCATAAAAACAACATGAAAACAAACTTCAATAATCTTGGTTTGAGACGTCAAGGCTGGTGCAAAAACGCTTTGTGAGCCACATAGGCGTAATCAAAATCACAACAAACTCGTCACCATATTCGTCGTCGTCCTAATATTCGCATCCGACAGTTTCCTGATCACCAGCGTCGTCTCGCGTTTGAGTCGATTTTCGAACACAAAGAGTCCGGGGCGAAACTCACCTCCAACGACCCCCGATCTGGGAACGATCTATATTCTCACGGCCGGGCGGTGCCAAGGACATCGTCAGTGACTACATCAACAACAGCAGATCCTCCACTTCAGAGTGCACACACGGGCATCTCCCTGTCGGAGGCCGAGGCGTCGATCGCCAGTCCATTCACGAGCGCCACGCCCAACATCACCTGTGTCACACAAGTGGTCGGGGAGGGCAGGGCATCTTTGGTGGCGTCATTTGGTGTCGTCAAGTATATGGCCGGATACAGGTGTGTGTGTGTGTGTGTGTGTGTGTGTGTGTAGAACTCGTTGCAATTATTTGGCTTTAGTGCTGTCGTTAAGTCAGACAGTCAACCCATGTACAAAGAAGGAAAAGGGGGGGGGAAAAAAGCGAGCGCAGGCGCAACGCACAAAAAACGGAACACACACAAAAAAAAAAAAAAAAAAAAAAAAAAAAAAAAAAAAAAAAAAAAAAAAAAAAAAAAAAAAAAAAAAAACAAAAAAAAAAAAAAAACAAAAAAAAAAAAAAAAAACACCCAAAATAGCTATAACTTCTCGCGCACATTTAGGGCTGCTTGAGTTGACCACTTATGTTGACGACTGTACCATAGCCATGATTTACATATCGGTAAGAAGCCTAATTATGTACATCTCCGAAATTTATAGCTGAGCTGCGAATTTATCCGTAGAATGGCTATCGATGTTAGCGTGTTTATAATGTCCATCGATGACAATTCAGTACGATGCTCATTTCGCGGTACCAAGCCTTCAGACTGATGGGCGCTGCATTTTATCACTTTTTTTTGAAGTTGAAGCAGTATAGCGAATTCACAATATTCAACAGAGAAGAATCTTCATATTGTTCTGGAGATAAAAATGTCAAAAAAACGCGAACTCTTCAGCCTGACGCAATTCCTAACGGTCCTGCTTCTTTACTGGATCAACACCAACATCAGCGATTTCCAATTTCTGTACATCGATTTGCTGCTGATCACGTTCACAGTCATATTCTTCGGCACACAGTACCCGGCGAGAAAGGTGTGATTTTTCATAAATTTATTAATTTTTTTTATTTTCGTTGTTTGAAAAAATGTTTTTTTGTACAGCTTGCACCCCGACAACCGCCGATACATATCCTCAGCCTCTGTTCGTGTCTCTCCATCGTTGGACATCTGATTATTATTGGAGCTTTTCAGGTGCGTCAAGTCATTTTTATCGTCAACTATATTTGCACAAGCAAATCTACACAAAAAAATATACAACAGCAAAAAACAAAATAAAAAACATCAATGTTTCACGTGCTGTACATGTAGCTTGTGATCACAGCACTGTCGCTATCCGGATGCAGTTGGCCGTTGGATTGAACGCGTGATGGTGTCACGCTGGCTGATCTTTCACCATTCATTCTGCTCGAGTCTGGCGCCGAAACTGGTTTCAACTCAGCCATTTCTTCGTCTTTGCCACATTTTTCGACTTTAACCTTGCGCCTATTGCCACAAGCGCTGTACTGCGCTTTGCCACCGAGATTTCCACTTTGAGCCTCCGTTGTGTCGGACGAAGGCGCCCAGCCGATCATGAGAAGGAAGGCATCCCGAAAGTTCCGATTCAACACCCCGTACAATATCGGATTGATAACGGTGGACACCATAGCCATTGAGTGCACCACCAGCGCAGTGATGTAGGGTTGCCTGCTGGCAAATTCGGGCATTTGACCGAAGTCGCGCAGCAAATTCAGCGATATTTGAGGGGTCCAGCAACAAGCAAATGTGACAACCATGGCGATCAGCAGTCGGTTGGTTCGTTGGATCTGAAACGAATAAGATTGTTGCTGTGTGTTGTTTGTCATGATTTTTGAATAGGATTGGTTTTTGGTGGTATAGTTGAGGCGGGAATATGTACAGCACGTGGGAATGAATATTTGAAATTTCATGCGAAAAAAGACACGGAAACTCCGCATTCCATTATTGTCGAGCTTTTTATACGGTTAGCTCTAGTAGTCCTTCAAAAGTCGGAGTAAAAACAATAAAAAAGTGAGCGAAAAGTTCTATACATCCAAAATGATTGCTCCTCACCTTCTTGCGGTTGCCGATCTTGAAATATAAATGTTTCATACATAAGTTATAAAGATTTTTATAAACATATCATATTTTTGTATGTTAATCCGATTGTTTCACAGTCTCACTGCTAAAGTCACAAACACACCAGAGAAAATGTACACCAACTTGGAAGAATAATGAAACATCACCTGATCCCGTTCACTGTTTCGCTTCACACTCTGTTCACTACTGCTTGTGAAGGTAACGTTGCTGCACGACGCCAGACGAGTGCGAGTGCGGAATCGAACCACCTTGATAAATCAGGGTTTCCACAATTGACGGTTTGATGTTTCACCAGGTTCGAGCTTTAAACATGACGCACCCACCTCATTAATCTGAATGCACGCCTTTGTGTAACAGTAGGTGATGACAGTCAGTGGGATGACCAGTTGAAATACGGGCAAGAGTGCGCCGTACCAGAACTTGATCGTCAAATGGACCGGTATGGTGCGATTGCCGTCCATCGTTGGACCCCAGTCCTCGAAACAGAACTCGCCACAATAGTTGGCCACCGAGGAGAGTTCTGGGATGATAAGATGAGAATTGAGTTACTGACACCAGGACTGATAGATAATATCTGTCGCTAGATGATATGGCTGATGTTTCACATAGGTACCATACCATGCACGCAAAGTTTTACATTCCGCGATCCTTCAGGCGTGAAAGCAAAGGCCAGGCCTTCGTGATCGAATACTCAGGATAGATCACACTCATATATGCTTAGGCTCAGGCCCAGGCTCCACCGGGCCTGCACTTCCGAGTCCAAGCAAACATGGGTGCCATTAATTAGTCGTCGCTTGACAGCCTTTGTGCATGTCCCTAACCAGATTTTGATGCCGGCAGTACACTGCCGCAGACTGCCACCGTCCAGATGATGACACAGATCCAGGCGGCTTTTCGGCCGTCGACAGGCGGGGATGCCACCTTGACAATCAGGATATAACGATCGATGGCGATCGCCATCATGGTGTACGTAGATATAAACATTGACATGCCCTGTAGGGTTACGGTAGTTCATGGGTGACGGTAGTTCGCGGATGAGCTACGGTAACTACATAAGTAACACTTGCCTGAATCAGGGAAATGAGACGACAGAGCAAGGCGCCGAAAATCCAGTTCTTCAGAAATATCGAGGCCGGACTGATTATGCCACTGGTCAGAGCGACGGTCACGTCAGACCCAGCAAGAAAGGCGATGAACAGATTTCTAAAAAAATTTGTGAAAAAAACAGAGTTTAATCTATTCAAAAAAGCACAAGCAGAAACAGACCACATACCTGACGACTCGGAGTTTCGGGTTTCTGGCAACGGTGAGCAAAATCAGACCATTCGCACAGCACGACAGCGAAATTATGAGCACATAAATGACGCCGAATAAAACTTGAATCTCGACTTCAGCGGAAAGTTCACCTGCCAGTGCCAATTCCCGACCGTAGTCAACGCAAAACGTCTCGTTTTCGTTCATTGTTTCAATCGCAAAAAGCCTGGAAAATCACATTTGAATATTGCGGTGGGATTAAAAACAATTTTTTCCGGTCGCACGAACCAGCTGGTTTTCTAGGGCCATGTCATAAAATGTCGAAAATCGGAACTTCACAAAGTCAGCATAGGCACCACTCTCACAGCAGACCCATAAATCGTGCGAATTTTATTATGCACGGTAGAACGAGTAGTATGGCGGGAACAGAGAGATAGTGAATTATGGTGTTCGTAAATTAGCAAGGGATGAAGCCGCAAATTTTGGCAACATTATTGGCAATTCATTATCAAAAATATTGTGGCTGTTATGGTATTGATCCAGAGTTAATGGCTCCGGTGCAGAAGTCTTGGAAAAACAGATGCCATCCGTGATTCAAGGTGCCACACGGTATTTTTTGTTTCAGGCAGGCCGTTTAAAAAGAGTGACCTTTGAATGCAAGTGAATCAGCAATAGGTGTGTAGCTTCCTAGGTAACATCCTTGTTGTGCACAAAGCTGCACATTTCTTAAATGCACGCAGGCTTCTAGTTCTTGCTCGGAACCGGATAAAAGCAATTTTCTATTCTGGCACAACATAAAAAATGCGCTCTGCAAAACAAATCTGCGTGCATTTCTTATCAACACCTAACCTGGCTTTTTGGCTCGCCCATTTCTTGCTGGCAAAATTGCGGACCTTCAAGGCGTTTCATGTGAGGGTTTTTCAAATTAGAGCGTGTTTGCTTCAGAGAGCTACTGTAGTTCCTTGTTTTGTCAATGAATCAAAAATTTATCCTGTGTGTGAAACTGCACACTGATCGAATTGGATGGTGGGCTGATTCTATTGTAGTCTACGCATTCGCGCATATTTCGTGCGAACGCAGAACGGTGTTCTGTGCAATGCATGCGGCTTACCTGCAAACCGTGGTGCGGCGAAGAGCATCGCTAAATATGTAGCTGTTCTCTGAATGTTTTTTATGCGTGAAAGCGTGAAGAATTAAGGCCACTTTACACTTTGTCTTTGTTGCGATACGCGCAACATTTTCTGACGCGCTGATTGGCTGTCGGTCGCGCATGAGCCAATCAACGCGCAAGAAAATGTTGGGTGTGTCGCAACGAGACAAAGTATAAAGTGGCCTTTAGTGTTATGTATGTACAACACACTTGGATAGCACGACGAATGCGTTGACGACAGACAGACACTCTGCTGCGTTAACACACGAAAGATGCCCACATGCGTGGACTTCATTAGAATAAGCAGGATTGTGTTGTGTGGTTGCTGCATTGATGCACAAATTGTTCTGTGTGTTCAAGACAGTTCCGTGGTGAAACGCAGTGAGGGGTACTGCAGGTACAGGTGAAAAGAGCTGTTTAGCTTAGGGCGGACTTAGGTTGAATCCGGAAACCGGAATCCGGAAATATTTCCGGAAAACGCATTATTTTTGCATGTAAATTTCTGCGTTTTCCGGAAATATTTCCGGAGTCCGAAAATGTTTTGTATTTTTGTATGCAAATTATTTCCGATTACCGGATTCCGGATTTAACCTTAGTTCGCCCTTAAACATAGTCCACACTCCACATACATACCTACAACCTAAACGCGTTTTGTTTCGCTTAACGAATACCACGTATGTACATACATAATTTAATCCCTGAACGGGCATTACCCGGAATATCGTTTGACATCCCGCAAAATCGCGTGGTATCACGATAAAGAACATTTTTAAGAATGACAAGGTGTATTATGTGGCACGCATAAATGTAATCGTCAACAACAAGATGTGATGTTCCGATCGAACCTCGCCCCTGTGATAAAATGTGCCACCAGGTGACAATCACATTAATTTAAGCGCACATGACAACGGAAACAACCTCGAAATCCCAGAGAATGGCCCGCACCACTGACAAAAAAACATTTCTGTGCCATGATGATGGAGTCAGTCAGTCAGGCTCGTGCAATGGCCACTGGCCAGTTAACCGACGGGCTCATCTAGTAGGTTGTATATATTCGTTGTCACGTGCGGGATATCGTGTACTTATACAAATTTCGGTGCCATTTTGGAGACGATAACAAAATATATAACGACTGCATTACACAGATGCGTAAACTCGGTTAGCGATGCTATATAGCCCTCGCCCATATTACAAAAGGCCGAACAATGTAGAAAATGTCGTAGCATGTGGCATACGCCCCTCGTGGGATGTACGCGAAAAAGAACACTTGCTAGCGTTTCCGTCTGGGTCAAACAAAACTAATAAATCGTATTGTTGAAAAACTTCTGCTGCTACGAACTCTACTACTGTGGTACATATGTACATACTATGTTATCCGTTGAACTTGTGTCGCTGACCCAGTATATGTACATACATGTACATTATGTATTACAAGAAAGAAAAATGCCCCAAGGGGCATAAAAGAAATATGGTTCCCTGGCTGACTGGCATAAAAGAACGATACTAGCTTGCACCACTTTGTTGATGTTTCATGAGGCACTGGAATAAACGTACATAAGTGTGTTCTGAGCTGTTTGATGCCGAACAGTAGATATTGAACCATATTCCCGGCGCGTGCTGTTTTGAAACCAGAGACACAGGGCATGGAGATATTGAAAGAGTGCAATATTCTCTTTACTCCTCTCCTTGTTGAATCATCGTGCTTAACCGAAGACTGCACAGTTACCATCGTGAGGTTGAAAAGAAGAAACAGTTGCCTGAATATGTAGGTTTTCACGAAAGTTTCGCTATCGGCTGGGTGTTGGTTCAAAAGAGTTAGCGCCGGGAATATGGTTCAATATCTACTGTTCGGCATCAAACAGCTCAGAACACACTTACGTTTATTCCAGTGCCTCATGAAACATCAACAAAGTGGTGCAAGCTAGTATCGTTCTTTTATGCCAGTCAGCCAGGGAACCATATTTCTTTTATGCCCCTTGGGGCATTTTTCTTTCTTGTATCGTTCTTTTATATCGCGCAAGCGCCAAACAGGGAACCCGAATAAATCAGGCACAGAAAGTTTTCAGTTCCGGCAACCAATGGTTCTAACTAAGACCATCAGACTTTTCTCAAGTTATCAACGCACATGAGGTGTGGGGGTTAGTTTAAAGCGGCCCCGCCGCTATTGTTTTTTTGGTTTTCGACCTCGGTTTTTCCACTTATATCCTTTGTTTGCATCGAGATCAAGAACATTAGTTTTGACGAACTTCACCAAAATGGCGGGTACCCACCGAAATCGATCCGCCAAGATGCTCTATCGGGAACAAAACTGTCCGATATTCACGCACATTTGCACACGATGATCAGGAATGACAAGAGAAATTCAAAATCACTGGGGCGTGATATAGGCGGCGGGTTACGGTAGCCCGATAAAACGTTAGCTCTTTTGTAAATAACAAATGTTTTGTCAACCTACCGTAACGCGCCGCCTATACCACACCTCTGTGATTTGAATTTTGCTTTGGAAATCCTGATTTCCATGCACACATAGTGCGTCAATATTGGGATAGTTTGTTCCCGTGCGGCCATGTCGGTGGATCGACTTCGGTGGATAAACGTCAGTTTGGTGAAGTTCTTGAAGGGTAATGTTCTTCATCCCAGTGCCAATTAGCGATTAATATAAAAAACCGAGGTCCAAAACCCAAAAAACAATAACGGCAGGCCCGGTTTAAGGATGCTATACTTTTTGGCTGGATATATGAATCGGTGGTTATCGTGACATAAGGCCAATTTTGTGTTTCGATTTCACTATAGAGTTCTAACAATCGAGACACGCTTGTGTCTGCGTCTTCACCCACCACTGAAGCAAAACCAACGCAGTGCGCCCCCCCCCCCACGCGCATGTCTATGCTTTTGAGGAACATGGTAACTTGTCAAGTTATTTATTTTTTTTAATTTACCCCCAGGTATGTATTTGACACCCTAGGTACCATCATTTATAGCGCACTGATTGCGCATCGTCTCAGAGAATGGCACTTGTTGGTTTAGTACCAAGCAAAGCTGTGCAATGAACTTCCATGCCCCCTGTCCCTCCAGCTTCAGCAATGAAATAAGTGTCAAACATCAGTCTCCAGATTGCTTTGGTGTTGGCCGCCGCATCTGATCTTGGATTCAATGTTACGTAAAAACTACTATTTAACTTTCCCACGAAAGCCAAATTATAAATGCGGAAAAAGCTTTGAATGTTAGAGAGCAACAGCAATTTTAATTAAGAAGTTGATATCTTGTGGGTATTTTATCATGAATGACATCACAGCGCATAAACTGCGAACCGCACTTGTGCTTAATAATTAATCTCAAATAAAAACACGAAAAAGCTGAAAAATGTTACCCAGAATTCATTAAAAGTTAGTAAAAAACCAACAAAAAGCTCGCTGCGCGCGTGGATGTTTGAACCCGCGACCTTTTCGTCTTCAGTGATGCGCGTTAGGCCGTTCGGACATAACTGCTTCGCCACTTTCCTTCACAAACCTTACTATGTACATAACTACGCGTGCATTGCTGGCATTGCCTATTGTGCTGGCTGCCTGTGTGTGTGTGTGTGTGCTGGCTGCCTGCCTGTGTGTGTGTGCTGGCTGGCCGGCTGTGTGTTGTGCGTAATACATTGTGCGCTTTATGAATCAGGCAACTACGCAGCGTGCACTAATGCATTGTTGTGTGTGTCTGAGCGTCCATTATGGCTCTTTTTGAGCTGAAAAACATTTAACCAATTGGAATTAATATATGTTTGACGTATACTCCAACAATACTTTTGGGAGAAACTTTTCAAACGCGTTGCCTGATCCGTAAAGCTCATTATGCGTGTATTAGCTGCAGCGGTCACGTGACTGCCAGCCGCTCAACACACAAGTCTAACGTAGTGATTTGCGAAATGCTACGAAACTCAGCTGGCTGCGCCTGTTGCGTGTGCTTTACGGATCAGGCAACGCGTTTGAAAAGTTTCTCCCAAAAGTATTGTCAGAGTATAACAACGATTAAAAACACATATCACCGCTGATTTTGGCTTTAGAACCATACTTTCTGTACAAAAAGTCATGGTCTGGAACCGTTCATACTAAAAGTTACGAACTCGGCGATAGCACTACCGTGTTTCTCGAGTGCGAAAACCACATAAACAACTTTAATAGTTCTGGTAACCCAACTTTTCGGCGAAATTTTACTTCGGGAAGCACACTTTACATACAAAAAGTCGTGGTCATGGTCTGGAACCGGTCTCAGTCGTGGAGTTACGAAGTCGGCAATAGCACCATCGTGTTTCTCGTGTGCGAAAACCCTATATGCGATATTAACATTTCTGGTGTTCAGTAACGTCTGGGCCCTGACTACTACTTTGTGGAAAAAAAAGGGAAAGAACGTTTTTACAAAAATTTCAACTGTATCTTGCCCGCGATCGCGCGAGTGGGCACGCAGCGGAATGAAATTTTGTGTGGACCTAGAAGTCCACGCCGTACAAGTTGTGTGCAAGTTTGGGCGTCGCAAGTTAAGTCTTGTGAAAATGGCGTGAGTTTAAATTTTTCAACTCACGCAATATAAGGAATGAACCATATGTCGCTTAGCATTACCATGCTAGCTCCGATACCTAACAACGCACATGAGATGGAGCTTGCTTATACTTGGAATGGGTGGGTGCACAGTGCTGTACGTTGAGCGATACCCGCCTTCCCGGATTGAATCGGAATGATGAAATTGATAGAATGATACATACATGGCATTCAGGACGGCTTCAGAGAATGTAACTACCTATCGGCAACGGAATAAAGGTCAAATAACAAGTAAAGTCAAAATATAATCAGGCCGCCAGCTCTTGTCGTCACTTCTACACCGGTAATCGAATCATTCGGGGCACTGTATCCTACATACCTGATACCGCAAGTGGTTGTAGTTTATTGCATGAGCGCTGCGCTTGAGTTTGCTCGCGTTTGATTGAATAAACTGAGTTAATAATAGGCTTAGACTTGTATTGCCGTGCAGGTGCGCTAAAATGGGGCGTGAAAGTATAGGGTTTCAGCAAAAAAAGTAAAATAAATAATTTGGCGCTTGGGACTGGTCAACACCACAGGTTACGGTAGTAGGTCAGGTCTTGCCAGGTCTAAGTTTGCATGTTGGGTACCCCTAGGTTAGATTTAGTTCAAAATTTAAGCCTTATGTTGTCTAGGTTACTTCACTTCAGCATCAAACAAACCGCAATAACGAGTGCACAATACGCGTTGCGCCAGAAAGGTATAACATTGTGAATGCGAAAGAATTCAAGGTATGGCCTGTGTCTCCGTGTTAGGCTTTAACTACTGATGTTTCGGTATCTCATATGACAGCATCAGTTCTGATAACGGGCCAGCGAAAGTAGGTGCTTTACGGTGGAAACAAGGCTGCAAGCCTACTCCTACTTTCTTTCATAGCAGCATGACAATCTGCTATTTATAGGTGAATCGCAGCCAGTGCCACGACCTGTGCATGGTTACGGTAACTTGCTACAGGCCGCAAGGTGTGTTTAGTGCTTCATTCGCATGTTGTGTACCGAATACGCCAGAAAGGTGTATTGTGAATGCGGTGAAAGAATTCCAGACCTGGGCTGTGTCTGTCTCCGTTTGGATGAAACACTGATCTTTCATTACAGAAACTGCGTTGCAGATCATTTTGTTGCTATCTGTGTAGGTATACGTGAAAACATGAGTAAAAAGTCGGAACTCAAACCATGATTGGTATGATTTCAGACATTTTACGCAGTTTACGCCATCTAATACGCGCCAAAAGCGCGTAAAAACAGTGCGTACTGCGTTGCCAGAATTTTTTTGCTGTGATGTTTGGTCACACGGATATGGATGAGATGCACGTATGTAATAAACCTAAAAAGTTCGGGCTCACATGCTCATATTATGGGGTAATCGTCAACGAACCGACGCAATTATAGTTACTGTATGTATGTGCGCTCGATTACGTCTGTTCCGGATGTGGTGAGTCGACCATTGTCGGAAATAGACTTAGTGAAGAAAAACAGGCCATTAAGTTGCATACAAAAACAAATCAGCGTGATTTAGCCAACGAACTGTAAGGCCCTGTGCAAATGTGTGAAAGCAAGCGACTTTTCATTTTAAGAACCCGGGGCTTACCTAAAACTCGGTGACAAGACAAATGAAAACGCCCTTTCAAGGATCATTAAACGTAAGAAAACATCATAGGTATCGGAGCTAGCATGGTAATGCTAAGCGACATATGGTTCATTCCTTATATTGCGTGAGTTGAAAAATTTAAACTCACGCCATTTTCACAAGACTTAACTTGAGAAGCCCAAACTTGCACACAACTTGTACGGCGTGGACTTCTAGGTCCACACAAAATTTCATTCCGCTGCGTGCCCACTCGCGCGATCGCGGGCAAGATACAGGTGAAATTTTTGTAAAAACGTTCTTTCCCTTTTTTTCCACAAAAAACTAGTCAGGGCCCAGACGTTACTGAACACCAGAAATGTTAATATCGCATATAGGGTTTTCGCACACGAGAAACACGATGGTGCTATCGCCGACTTCGTAACTCCACGACTGAGACCGGTTCCAGACCATGACCACGACTTTTTGTATGTAAAGTGTGCTTCCCGAAGTAAAATTTCGCCGAAAAGTTGGGTTACCAGAACTATTAAAGTTGTTTATGTGGTTTTCGCACTCGAGAAACACGGTGGTGCTATCGCCGAGTTCGTAACTTTTAGTATGAGCGGTTCCAGACCATGACTTTTTGTACAGAAAGTATGGTTCTAAAGCCAAAATCAGCGGTTATATGTGTTTTTAATCGTTGTTACGTCAAACATATATTAATTCCAATTGGTTAAATGTTTTTCAGCTCGAAAAGAGCCATAATGGACGCTCAGACACACACAACAATGCATTAGTGCACGCTACGTAGTTGCCTGATTCATAAAGGCCACAATGTATTACCCACAACACACAGCCAGCCAGCCAGCACACACACACACAGGCAGGCAGCCAGCACACACACAAGGCAGCCAGCACAATAGGCAATGCAGCAATGCACGCGTAGTTATGTATGTAATACAGTTTGTATTTCGAAAGTGTCGAAGCAGTTATGTCCGAAAGGTGTAACGCGCATCACTGAAGGACGAAAGGTCGCGGGTTCAAACATTCACGCGCGCAGCGCACTTTTTTGTTTTATTTTACTAACTTTTAATGAATTCTGGGTAACATTTTTCAGTTTTTCGTGTTTTTATTTGAGATTAATTATTAAGCACAGGTGCGGTTCGCAGTTTATGCGCTGTGATGTCATTCATGATAAAATACCCACAAGATATTGGTCGCACAATGACTAAATCAGAATTCATCTACCCTGATCTCCAGGTTCAACCTTAACCACTATGCTACTTGTATTTTTGACAAAACATTTTCAGCTAAACATAATCAAGCAGATCAACCACGATGCCGCAGGTCTGAAACATTCTCTTTACTACATACCTTGTATGCGATCACGCAACGCAACGTCATTGCCCCGTCACTTTCCCTCTTCACGATTCAGGAAAAAAATTTGACCAATTCTTATATAGTCATTGTGCGACCAATATCAACTTGTTAATTAAAATTGCTGTTGTTCTCTAACATTCGAAGCTTTTTCTGCATTTATAATTTGACTTTCGTGGGAAAGTTAAATAGTAGTTTTTACGTAACATTGAATCCAAGATCAGATGCGGCGGCCAACACCAAAGCAATCTGGAGACTGATGTTTGACACTTTTCATTGCTGAAGCTGAAGGGACAGGTTGCATGGAAGTTCATTGCACAGCTTTGCTTGGTACTAAACCAACAAGTGCCATTCTCTGAGACGATGCGCAATCAGTGCGCTATAAATGATGGTACCTAGGGTGTCAAATACATAGGCGGTAAATTAAAAAAATTAAATAACTTGACAAGTTACCATGTTCCTCAAAAGCATTGACATGCGCGTGGGGCACTGCGGTGGTTTTGTTTCAGTGGTGGGTGAAGACTCAGACACAAGCGTGTCTCCATTGTTAGAACCCCATAGTGAAATCGAAACACAAAATTGGCCTTATGTCACGATAACCACCGATTCATATATCCTGCCAAAAAAGTACAGCATCCTTAAGTAGTGACATGGGGGATCGGGCCCTATCCTTATACATATAGAGAGTAGTTTTTCGTGAGCTGAATAAATGAGGAGCTTTTAATGGCGCAACGTTTGGGGGAACACGAGAGTAGGGAGCCGCGGTACGCGGCTCGCTACGCTCGCCGCCCGCCCCCCGTTCTCATGCAAATCAAATTAGGCCGTCCAATGTGAAATAAAAATCTATATTGGTCTAAGAATTGGTCAAATTTTTGAAACGTGAAGCAGGAGAGGGGTAATGAAGTTGCGTTGCGCGATCGCACACTGCAGTAAGTAAAATGTTTCAGATCCGACGTGAGATTATTTTCAGGTGAAAATGTTTTGCGAGAATCACAAACAGTGGTCAAGAGTGACTGTGCGTAAAAATCAGGATTAATTTGATGAATCGTATATGATTATTATGCGACCAACACACACACACACACACACACACACACACACACACACACACACACACACACACACACACACACACACACACACACACACACACACACACACACACACACACACACACACACACACACACACACACACACACACACACACACACACACACACACACACACACACACACACACACACACACACACACACACACACACACACACACACACACACACACACACACACACACACACACACACACACACACACACACACACACACACACACACACACACACACACACACACACACACACACACACACACACACACACACACACACACACACACACACACACACACACACGCACGCACGCACGCACGCACGCACGCACACGAGTTAATGAAAACACAAGTAAAAATGTAAACAAAAACTGCGACTTACCTGCAGTCAGCACGCGTCCCTATCACCAGTCACCTTGCCATTACAGGATGTTTGGGTTACGGTAGGGAAACGATATTTGGGCGGAGAGTGCTTCGAAGCAAAGTGATAGATTAACACTGAAAATCTGACTCTTAGGGCGCCTCTTAAATACCCTCCAGCAGGGGGTCGAAAAAGCTTGCGAAAGTTGACTTTTTATTATAGTGCGGCGTGTTAATATTTACAAATGGCAACTAGTTTTAACCAATTTGTGATAGAATAAAAAGTGTGATTTTATATCGAGTTTAAATGCGATATTGTACAAAATGAGTTGATTTTTAGAGTATTTTTGGAGTGAAAAGTGATTTTTCTATATCAAGCGAAGTGTAAAAACGCACAATGGTTTTGCAACATTAAAAAAGATGATTTTATATACCTTTCGCGTGTTATTTTTTACATGAAAAAAAACTAATTTTTTATGCCTCTTGCATTTTTGCACAGCGCCATTTTTGGACATCGATGCATGGCACCATATAGCTTAAACAACAGTTTGTTTTATTCTTACTCAATCTTGCCTGCGATATAAAGGGTACATGGCTATGACCCCACTGATAATATCCTTCGGACAGAGTACTCCCTGCGTTTCAACAGTTAGTGAACCTTTGGTCACAAAGCTGTTTCTGCGTATGTACCAGTAGGCAGTTGCGATACACTATGCCCTGAATTCTAAAGGCATGATGATGTAGGTCACCTTTTTGGGACAGGGGTGTTTCAGTACCTCAAACATTCCTGACCCCTTAACAGGTGATACGTATCCAACGACGACCTTCTCTAGTTATGTCAAATGTGTCAACTAATCATCCCAAGTCAACAGGCTGCAATGCAGGGGAGCACCAGGAGGTGCTCGCAGAGACCCACTCTGCTGCATGCTGGAGTCGGAACCGCACCCATAGTTTGTTTGGCGTTAGAATGAAACGCTTCCGACTTTCGGCATCGTTTTCATTCACAAGAAGTATAAATGACGGAAATATTTGTGATTTTTTTGTCTGCTCACAATAACAGGCGCGATGTATATAAAATGTCACATTTTTTTAATTTGATATTTTTGTGTGCAAATTATAACATAGTATCAAATACAGAAATGTTGCTTTTTTCGGTTAGAAAATGTAAAAACTCCAATCCCGTTTGTTCAAATAAAGTGTTTCCGGGATAGCGAAATCAATCGTTTTGCAAGGAAAAATCGACAAAATCCCTTTTTGTTTCGTTCAAAATAACGTGTGTAGGTATAGTGAAATGTTACTTTTTGCACTGGGTGAAAATC
>JASAMV010005808.1:0-68311 GCA_030248065.1 Rhynchonema sp. JSB1_4
GTTTCTCCCCATTGTACCGTCATAAGTATACGGTTAGACTTGTTTCTTCCATTTGTACCGTCAGAAGTCTAGGCTAGGTTTAGTTACGGATGTTGCATAATTCCGTAAGCCTGTTTAGGCTCTTTTTTCCTAGTTAATGGGGGGGGTCAATTAATGGGGGGGTTCTATTTCCGACAATACGGTACACTAAGGTCCCCGCCGGACCAGGAACTACCGTATTGTCGGAAATAGAACCCCCCATTAATTGACCCCCTCATTAATTGAACCCCCCTAAATGGCTCGAAATCAAAAATAGAACCCCCCATTAATTGACCCCCCCATTAATAGAACCCCACCCCCAACCTTCACCGTACCACAAATTAGTGGTATGGTAGGGCTGTGTTGTTGTGTCAAACGTTGTTTAAGCTTGCGTACACAACAGAATACAGCTTTTTAAGCATAATTGCCGCTGTTGAAGTTAGAAAATACCGAAAACAAGCCATTTTTATGGGCATTATTAACAAATATTTTTTTCGTCGGGGGGCCAAAAAAAATAACACCCCCCCATAACCCGCCCCCCCCAAAACCCAACCCCCCCAAACCCCCCCGGAAAAAACGCCCCCCCTTTTCCCCCCCGCTACACTGCGCCCAGAAGAAGGAACTCAAAGCATCTATTGGGACACTTGGGTCCCGGCAGTGTAGTTCCTGCGTTTCTGGTCCGGAGAGAGAGATAGCGGACCCCCGACCCCGAGGGGGGGAGGGTGGAGGATGGAGGGGGTAGGGGGAAGACTCCAAGTTCAGGGAAAAGTCACTGTTTGAGGTAGAAAATATGATCTATTTTTGCCCCTTTCTGGAAAAAATTCTTCATAAAAAGGGTATTTTGTGGCAACAATGGCCCTGGCCGCAATTTTGGACTTTTAAATCGGGGGCCGGAGTTTTGGTCAGTACGGCCGGACCGAATCTCTGAATACGCCGATCGACGGAGCCAACTGTACCATCGAAAACACAAAAAAGAGAAAGGCCAAGAACAAGGGTGACCCTGACCCAAGAACAACGCATTTTGGGAAAAGCTAGTCCAGTTTCAAAATTGACTTCCCTTTTTCTCAGGCTTAGGCTTGTTAAAAGTCTTAGAGCTTACCATCATGCCAATTCTTTAGACATTTGAAACTCGACATCGACAACGATAGGCGAACGAAGATCACGGCCAGGGGCTGCTCGCTTTGTTGCGTTTTCGATCATTCGATGGCAGGAGCTGTACCGGACGATGACGTCCTTCGCATGGCGGAGAAGGCGATTGCGTATGACAAAGCGAACCGCTTTGATGCCGCAATTTATTTTTATCGGGTTGGTTGGTTTGGTTGGCTTTTTAATGACTTTACTGGCCGCCGCCGGTTCTATTTTGGTCGATCGAATTCCCACACATACGCGTGTCCAATGAACGCGAAACTGCAGTTCCTATCTGTTAAGGCGTTGTTTTAGGCTCAAAATCAGCCGTGAACAACTAGCGGAAAAACCGGTTTTTTTGTATTTCGTGAAAAAAAACGAAAAGAACCGCAGTGTGGGGAACCCAAATGAGGTATTTTCGAAGCAAGTTAATGTTAGCACGGACACTACAGGGGACCGCCTCTCTGAAAAAATGGGTCTCACCCAGATCTTCCTGGCGTCTAATCCACCCAAGAGCATCCCTCAGTCATAAGTTGAGCGCAAGAGAAACCCAGGCCAGGCCAGCGACTACGTGTTCCCACCACTGCCAGATTAACTGGCAAAATTTGTCGGCGAAAATTTAGAAAAAGCACTTGCACCTAACGTGTTAAATTTTAGAATTTTGTTTTCTGAACAATGTGAAATATCTAGGTGCAAGTTGCACCTAACCTGCAATTTTTACGTGCAATTCTGAAATTTTAGGTGCAAATTGCGCCTAAAAAGTGTCTAAAAGGAGTGTGTAGCAGTGTTTCATTTACCGTAGTTCTTATAAATGTGAGCATGATTATAGTATTAGAGTAGTATAAAGTGAAAAAACCTATGCTCCGGTCCCAACTTCAAGTCCCAATACGCCCAAACCTGGGTACCCGGAAGCCGGCCAGCTGGCTGGCTTTCTTGCTCGGACCAACGACATCACAGCCCGTCGCCCATCCCATTGTGGTCATTTTTGGCATTGGCAAGAAGAAGAGAGCGGCACTGTCAAACCAGGGTCCCGTCGAAGCCGAAGTACCTTGACCTTAACACTAACTTAATGCTAACGCACTAACGTTAACATAAACGCAAACATAAAAGAGAAAATGACGACCAAAAACGCAAAGGATTTTCTCTTTTATGCTTATTTTTATGTCAAGGTTAGTGTTTGGGTTCAGGTTAACGTTGGTGTTAACGTTAAGGTTTAGTTTAGGTTAACGTTGAGGTTCAAGTTAAGGCAATTTGGCGTCTGTGGACCGGGCCCTGTACTGTTGTAGGAAACTGCCACTGCGATTTTGAGCGCGATAAAGGCTGGGAAACTACCAGATTCGCATCGGTCGCAAGCTGTGTCGTACGTGGAAAGAGCTGAAGAACTGAAAACCGCAGGTTTGTCACCGCTTTCACATTTCTAGCGGTTTGTTTCACAAGCAAAAGTTTTTTATTTCAGCTGCCAAAGCTGAGTGCGCTGATCATATTGCCAGCAAATCGGAGCAGCAGGCAAGGCATCGTCGGGTGTTTTTATCCAATGCAACGCAAGGACTTTAATGCGACAAAGTCGCGATGACGAAACTGTGCACACGCAGCCAAAAAACAGTTGAATACCAAAGAATAAAAACCTGATTTATTTTAAGAATTGAGTTAAAAAAAATAACGAAAGAAGCGGAAGGTGCTGGATGTCTGGTTGGGGTAAAAACAATCGCATGCACAATTCCGTAACTTCTTCGTAACGGTCAAAAGTGGATGTTAACCGCGTTTGGTATTTTCATCACCATCCAACCCAAGACGTTATTATACCATGTATCCGACCAAACCATAGACGTTGTAAACGCTGCCTCAATGATGTCATTGGTCTGAGCCGGTCCAGGCTGTCCGTATTTCATTGAATGAACGCCATTCTATTGCAGCTGAACGTTGAGCGCGCCGAATTTCTGTTGTATCAGGCGCTGAGCGAAGACGAAGATGGCAATGCAAGTGAAGCTATAGCCTTGTATTCGGAGGCGATCGACCTCTGTTTGACCACGGTTGGTTGAGTGCGGTTATGTGGATTAAGTTCCTGTGGTCCACGATCCTGCCGATGTCTACGGCTTTTGCGAAAGCATTGACAAATACTTGAACTTGTATTTAATGCCCCAGCATAATTGGTGGATGTGCGTGTGCCACCGTGCCCGATTCCGAACCTTTGTCGTTTTTCCCAGAATTCGAAAGTGATTAAACGTAGGTGCAAATCGCCAAAAGTCTGTTGTGCTACTGGTCACACAATGACTGTGGAGAATCGATCCAAGCATTTTCCTGAATTGACAAGCCAGACAGTGCGTTGCGCTGCGCGATCACGCACAAAACGTGCAGTATACAGAAACGTGGTTGCTCTAGGTGAAATGTTTTGTCAGAAATACAAGTAGCTTAGTAGATGAGAGATGGTTACTAAGCCTGTATCACAAATTCTCCATTAGTCATTTTCTGACCAACACAAATCCTCAATGTGTACGTAATCCAAAGCCGTCCGAATGCGATGCGCTTTCACTTCGGTTTCACCCAATGTGCTTTCGATTTCAGCGCCAGAATGTGGCCGCTTCGTCGACGCTGAGCGATCAGCTAAAGAAACTGGCCACTCGCGCTCTGGAGCGAGCCGAAGCGCTCAAGCACCAACAACAACGGTTGTCGGCATCAACTGCCAGTTCACACAGCGACGTCTTGCCTTCGTCGTCCCCGACTACTGGCCTTGTTGTCACTGGTCTGAAATTTGGCTTGAAAATCGTCTTTTTGACACTACGAAACTCCGTGATTTTTATGCTTGTGGTTACCCGCAGGAATCGACCGTCTGTATGTGGGTGATGGTGAAAACATTCCACCTGGCACCGCCACCAGCGTAATGCCCAAATCACCAAGTGGTGGTGGTCTTAGTCCTCAAATGTTGCGGCAGAATCGTGCCGCTCAACCAATCAAGTCGAAACTGGCTGGCAGTGCGGGATACTCGAATGAGGAACTGAATGTGCTGAGGTGTGAATTGGGTGCCAATGTGTTTTGGAAACGTCTGCTTATCCCAGACTTTTTCAAAGATTTTCAGGTATAATTTGCACTCAGATGGCAGAATTTTAAGTGCAAATTGGCAGATTTGGTTCAATCTTAGACACTTCAGGCACAAAACGTCAAAATTCTGAGTGCAATTTGCATCTAAGGACCAGATTTTTGTGTCAAAATAAAAACTATTAGGTGCAAATAGCACCCAAGAAGTGTCGAAAAGTATATCTTTTATCCAAATATATTTCCCGTCATTTCTTGCTTCCAGAATCACATCTCGTATCAATAATCGTGATTACGTACCGTTCATGGTGATGGTCGACCGGAAAGAACGATTCGCTTTTCCCGTACCATTCTCGTGAGTGCTTGATTGCTCTACTGTCACATCGCAAATATAATCTAGTGTTCGAAACATCGTCAACAGTAGTGTTGCAGTGACAAGGACGGACTGCCGCCATTGTCCGACAAGCAACGATCGAAACTGAAGGCGTGGGCTCGACCCAGCGATCTGGTCGATAATCCAAAGATTATCAGTCGTATTGACAGCGGCACCATCAAACAGGTGCGCGGTATTTGCCTTCAAGATTAGCGCTCGGAAACATTCAACTTTGGTCATTTCACTGATTTGGGCTGGCTCAGCCAGATGTAACTGGTATTTTTTTGAATATCAACACAGAGTTTTTTCAAATTAGACTCAGGCGCCACGGCACCTAAATCACCGATTTTTATGGGCCAAGAAGACGTTCTGGCACCGAAATACGGGCCACACCAACCACTAAAAAACATAAGTTTTAGGTGCCACGTGCCACTGGCTCTTAAATTCAAAGGAAGTGTGGGTGCCATGGCACCTAAATTTCGTCAAAAAATATTGATTTGAGAAGCAATGAAAGATGGTGATTTTTGTCTGCCACATTGCAGACGATCGTGTCCGATTGCTCATTCGTTGCCTCATTGGCCGTCTCTGCCAGATACGAGAACAAAACTGGCAAACAGCTCATCACCAGGTGTGTATCTCATCTCGTCGTCTTCATTTGTGATTATTGTTGTTTCTAAGGGCACCCTTAGTCATAGTGGAAAATGGAAATGGAAATGCAAAAAATATTCTATGTCCAAGTTTTCCATTTCCATTTCCATTATGACTAAGGGCATACTGGAAAATGGAAAATGGAAATGAAACAAAACATTTTCTGTGTGAAATCTGACCGATCAGCTGCCGAGAATTGGGTGGAACAGAAAATGTTTTTGTCACATGAAAAAACATGACTGCTGCAGTTTCATTTCCATTTTCCAATATGCCCTTAGTCATACTGGAAATGGAAATGGAAAACTTGGACATAGATTATTTTTTGCATTTCCATTTCCATTTTCCACTATGACTAAGGGCGCCCTTATGCAAGATGAATTTGTGGTTCAATCTGTAATTTGTTTCAAATGTAAACTGTCGATTTGCAGGTGCATCTATCCGCAAGATAAAAACGGTCGGCCGCAATACAACCCGTGCGGGAAGTACATGATCAGCCTGCATCTGAATGGTGTGCAGCGCAAGGTTGACGTCAACTGCGTAGTTTTGTCACCCAATATTCAAAGCAACACACCGGTTTCAATGGTTAGGTCATAATCGACGACCGTCTGCCAGTTGGTCACTACGGCGAGTTGTTATGTTCGCACAGTCAACAACGCGATGAACTCTGGGTGTCGTTGTTGGAAAAGGCGTACTTGAAAGTGATGGGCGGATACGATTTTCCCGGATCGAATTCGGTGTGCATCATTTTCGCATGTGACATCATTGTTCTAATGTGTATGATAAAGTTCTTCAATTTTGAGAACATCGACCTGCACGCGTTGACCGGCTGGATTCCGGATCGAATCGCCATTCGTCAGTCGGACGCCGATTTCAACGCCGACGCCGTCTTCGAGAAATTGTTCGATCGATTCCACAAGGGCGATTGTCTCATCACATTGGCCACTGGCAAACTACCAAAAAGCGAACAGGACCGCGCCGGATTGGTGGAATGTCATGCGTATGCCTGCCTGGACATCAGGAAAATACAGGTACCCCACTGGAAGTTGAGTTTCCATCAGCTTGAGTTTTACCACATGTGGCCCCGCGCGAAACATTAACCATTAGGTGCATACAGGGCAAACGATTGTTGATGGTGAAAAACCCGTGGACTCATCTGCGTTGGAAGGGACGATTCAGTGAACGTGACACGGCCACTTGGACGGCGGAGTTGCGCAAGGCCTTGGACTACAATCCGGAGGATGCGCAGCAATTCGACGACGGTTAGTAGATATTTTAGTTGAGGGTACTTCGTAAAACATTTGTCGGATATAGGCAATCCAGCCGCTGATGTCACCGCTGCGAAATCTACAGTATACCAGAGTCTGAGCCATTACACCGTTTTTCGACTTATACATGAAGCGATTTTTCTTTAGTTCAATGTTTCATGCCACGCAGCTGTACTGTGTGAGCCGAATGGCTCTAAAGAGGTACAATTTTATAACACAGGAAATTTTTCTTTGAGCCACAGATTGAGATAGAGTTGCTCCACTAATTTTGACCAGCGTAAAAGTTATTCCTTTACAGCTAATGATCATCTTTTACGCTGGTCGAAATTAGTGGAGCAACGCTATCTCAAACTGTGGCCCAAAGAAAAATTCCCTGTGTTATAAAATTGTACCTCAGATAGAGCACTCAGCTCAGCCGCGTGGCTGAAAAGCAGCCTGAAACATCGAACTACGTAAATATCGCTTCATGTCTAAGTCGAAAAGCGGTTGAACATCTCAGCCTCTGGTATACTGTAGATTTCGCGGCGGTGACATCAGCGGCTAGATTGCCTTTACACCTTCATCTACATGTTGTTAAGAGCGCGGGGGAATAGTAACAGATAGGTGTCAATGGAATGGGGTTCACAAATCGAAAAAAATGGATTTCGCTCATATTGCACAAAAAGTTGACTACTACATTTACTAAGACACATACAAAATTTTGGTTCCAAACTCCAAAGCATTAAATAGTTATGGGCGCATTTAATTGGGCAGGTCGAACATTTCTTGAAATTCCAAAAATGTACCAAGTTTATGTTGATGAGGCTGTCATTTGTTTTAGATCGCATGCTATTTAATGAAAATAGCACATAATAGTCAATTTTTTATCTACTTTTCAACCATGTAAAAACAAAGGCAAAAATTCGCTGCATTTTCTCTTCCTTTAAGTTTTTCAAAAATCAGCTCTGAAATTTAGTGCATATCAAAAACAACCAATTTTAAAAAAGTCCTCACCGACGAATTCTTTCTATTTAATCTCAAAATGTGCGCCATAAAATTCTAATATTGGTTTATAAATCTGGTTTGTGACAAATTTGAATATCTCCTGGAAAGTTTAGATAAAGAACATTTTTTTGTTTTTTTTTCTCACTTTTTTGTCTTTTTCTTTGCACGGATTCGCATTGGAGAAACGACCGATGTGGGTGTCACGAACGGCAACAAGATGTTTGTCAACGTGGTCTGAAAGTAAACAGCTTGTTCATGACACATGACAAGCTATCAAAATGGATACAAGTTCAGAAATGCAAGCTATTTGGCACCGGCCGTGATTGGCAAAAATTCGCTGCAACCTGTCACTTGATGCATCACACGAAGTGAGCAACAAGCAACAACAACACACATTATACAAGCAGTCAACACACACATTATAGCTCCAGCACAACACGTTTTATGTAAACGGCAGAACACACATGCGCACGCGCAATTACATTTATGTAACACATTAAGGCAAGCCAGTGGCCGGATCGCATAGCGCAATCGGTTAGGCGCAGCATTGAACATGCGTGCGTGTGTCAGTCGCACAGGTTCAAACCCTGTAGCGTGTCCTTGTTTTGCGTCGCGGGTTTTGGGTGAACGTTTTACCATTATTACTTTTTATTTCGTAACTTGATGCAATGCAAAAACATTTAGAAATAGGCAAGAGTTGAACCAAACGAATAGCCATTCACAGATTGCTGCATTTTCCTAACAAACGGTTGTCTTGAAAAGCACATAAATTGAAAGCACTCTCGTGGTATTTACAGTTAAGAAACACATATGTAGGTTTCAGCAGCATACACATCAGAACTAATATTTGGCAATCACATGCATCAATTTTTAGATATTCCATCATTCAATTGAGCTGCGCACCACGATAAAACAAGAAAAAAAATAAAACGACGAAATTTTTTTGCTTCATACTAACATAAATTGCCGACAATATTCAAATTTGTCACAAACCAGATTTATACGCCAATACCAGAATTTTATGGCGCAAATTTTGAGACCCAATTGAAAGAATTCGTCGGTGAGGACTTTTTTAAAATTGGGTGTTTCTGAGAAGCACTCGTTTTTTTGACATTTTTTAAAAAAAATCCAATGGAAGAGAAAACATCCAATATCGTGCAACTATTTTTGCGCGGCTGGAAAGCGAACAAAAAACTGCTATATGTGTGCAAATTTCAGCACCGAATGTAGTTTATCGGCTGAGATCCAATTGGATTGACATTTGTTTTTTCAGCATTTTTCATTTTTAAAATTTCCCAAAAATGCAAACCGAGCACCTTTAAATTGAAATTACTGAAAGTATACTTACATTTGGAACGCCAAACTTGGTGAGCATTCCTAAATATGTTGTGGCATTGATTTCCCATCAAAAAAACCATATCCAAAATTTCAGTTTTGTGAACCGTACTTTGCGATTCTTACCACCCCACGCTCTTAAACGCAAACTATTGACTGCACTTACGATGCGCCCAAGTTCGTCTCTGTCTGTTTGAGGTGTGTTTTGGATCGACTACGAATCAGTACTACACTTCTACGATGTGTTCTACGTGAATTGGAATCCCGAGCTGTTTCCGCACACATACTGCTTTCATGAGTATGTGAATAAAAAATCAGCTTTAAAATCATATTTGCCTTGGGTTGTTTTGTTCGGCTTAACCCCCACAACTTGTTGCAGTGCTTGGAAGTCTGGGGCTGGCCCGGTGAAAGATCTCTATACGATCGCTGCTAACCCGCAATATTCACTCGAAGTCACGAATCAATCGTCAGCCACTGTTTGGGTGCTGCTCACCAGGCATATCACTGACAAGGTATCCTGTTGTTTTGTTTTGGAGTTTTTTTATAGTTTATTTATGTGTCTGGAATTGCTTTGTTGATTTGCAGGCCGATTTTGCCGACAACAAAGAGTTCATTACGGTGCTGGTCTACAAGAGTGGCGGGAAGAAGATCTATTATCCATGTGAGTGTAACTTGATTGGCACTGTTCCGTAGTTCTGTGTTCACACTCCATATTCATGGTGTAAATTGTGACCTTTTCACTGCTTGCTCGTCTCAAATGTGTCCAGTTTGTGTACACATGCGCAGTATTTGCAAGCAGGGCTGCTGTTGGTCAGACGATGTTTGCATACTTTTTGAACCCCAGCTAGGGGTTCGGCCGCTAGCTGCTAATTCTTGGAGTTGTGGTGTTATGTGGCTAATTTTAGCCATTTTTTCAAACCTTTTTGTGAGGTTCGATCTGGCTGGCTAGCTGGGGTATTCGTACTGCCCCGCCGTTCTTCTACATTCCCTATCTTGCAGTCGACCCCCGTCCGTACATTGACGGCACGCGCATCAACAGTCCGCATTATTTGTGCAAGATCCCACTGACCGAGCCCGGCACGCATCGATTCACTTTGGTGGTGGCTCAGTACGAAAAATACAACACCATCTACTACACAATCCGAGTGTTCGCAACGTGCGAATTTAAGATGCACAAAATCGTCGACAGTTACACGCACAATAAACAGGTTTTGGTGCTTTTTCTGGTGTCATTTTACCCATTTTTGCGCAACTGAGCTTGCTAATTCAGGAGACGGGCTCGTGGTCGGGCGCGACTGCGGGCGGGTGTGCCAATTATCGCGATTCGTACGACAAGAATCCGATCTATCAATTATCACTCGACCAAACATCCGATTTGTGCGTCAGTCTGCGTGGACCCAAGCAATACAGTGTCGGATTCACTGTCATTCAAGTGCAGAACAAGGGTGGCGCGTTCGACAAATGCACCAGTGAACCGTACAGGTTCCTTGAACTATAATTTCACATTTTGGCTTTTGCACTTTTAAGCTAAATTTGTGGATGAGCTACCAGTTTCAGACCGGGCTATTGCGTGCTGCCTCTCACCTCCGTGCCGTCTGGCGTCTACAACATTGTGCCAACCACATTCCTGCCCAAACAAGAGGGCCCGTTCTTTCTGAATGTACAGTCAACCAGCAATTGTAAGATCTCAAGGCTACAGTGACGGTTGAACTTGAAAGTGCTCAACATATTTTCATGTCCGCAAGTGCCTGTGAACAAACGTATCCCGTGTCATCTTCTCACTACTCAAGAATTTTAGCTTATTACAGACAGTCTACGTATATGAGCTAACTGTACATTGTATTCGAATCGTGTGAAGTAAAACAGCATTTCTCACAATGACATGTCGGACATATTTTTTGAAACATCGTAAAGATTTCGACAGCTCCCATACTACTGGTTGCTGTTATATTTCGTCATTTGTTGTCTGACGTGGCTGCCGTCCAGCGCACTGTGTGTGTCTGTGCTGATGATTCACTTGCGCTGACGGGTGCACGCACGCTGTGTGCTGGTTTGACGGCCGTACTTGGGTTTTCTCATGCGTATACACGTGCGTTATCAATGGTTATTATGCATGCACACACATTTCATTTGTTGCAGATTGTTTATTCAAATTTTTTTCTGCCGGTCTGTCACTGAATATGGTTGAAATTCGCGAAGAAACTGATGAGGGCGCCGCTGGGGACCAGCCAGAACAGTCGACCAGTCAGGCACCACCCAGACACACGAATCAGAGGGGATCGGTGATTGTGAGTGTTTGTTTTCGAACGCAACTTCTGTTCATAGTGTGGAGATTCTGGAGGCACGATGCACCTTGCTGGCGTTCAGTCTGGTTTGCTCGAACACCGCGATGGTTTGAGAACTTTTGTGATGTTTTAGAATTGGGATTTGATGCGCAAAAAAAGTAGTCTGGAGTCCGCAACCCTGGTCAAGTCTCCAGTCTTCCTAAAAAAAGCACGTGATCATGGCCCCACAACCCTGATCTGATGTCAGACCAAAACGTTTCTGCCCGATTGATGGTTTCTGCCAAAAATTGCAGGCGCACCTTCAAAACCACCCTGTCGATTCATTGCTATGGATATTACGCATGGTGACCGTGGTATTCACGCTGTTGTACGCTTTCCCGATTTTTGGCGTGCAGACACAAGCGTCGTTCTACTCGAAAACCTTGCTCGCTGGTCAGCTCTCCGCATTTTACTTCATTTTCAGACCTCTTGTGTGCTTTGAGTCCATGAGAATTTAGGTATCAGGAACCGAACCGGTATCGAAGGACTATGGTTTAAGAGCTTATTTGTCTCATTACCGTTGCGTGAGGTTTCGAATTGGTGTCTTTCAAAAAGATCCCTTCTTGTGGCACTAATTTTAGCCAATATTCACGCTTACATTGCAGGTGCGGCGACGAACGCGCTGCGTCTGCACCAACGTCTCGGCGGGTTCCATCTGAGTCGCGAATTCTTCTCACAAATGTTCCTCGAGGACGCGTGCCACTATTTGTTCTATTGCGTGCTCTTCCTCGGCTCGCACCCGGTCACCAGTGAGTTTCATCATTTTTTTCTCAAAATTTCATTCACAAACTGAAGAATTAGGATCATAAACACAAAAACATGAAACATGAAATGCCCAATACAGCCCCTGTCACATTGCAGTGGTCCTTCTGCCGGTGTTCTTGTTCGCGTTTCTTCACGCGTCCAGCTACACAATGCAGCTGTTAGCGGTGAGTGACTCTATACCGTTGTTTTTGGTGACTCAAAAGGCAGAAAACTGTTTCAATGTTTCTCATCAGGTCGCTGGAATGCACGATGGCACGCTAAATCGCCTGTTGCAACGTATCACTAGTGAATACATGCACACTTTGCTCAATGTGATTTCGTGTTCGGAGATATTCATGATGCCCATGGTCGTTATGATGACGTTCATGTGCGTTTCGTTTATCGATTGGCTTTATGGTGTTCATACTTTTGTTTGAACCTTATGAAGTTGCAGCCCTAACTTTGACTATAGTGATAGAAGTATGACTAGGTATACCTATAGTTGAAAATCGTTCACTCTGGTTCAAATTAGTGCTGCTTGCCTCAGCTGTGTCACAAAACATGATTCACGACGACCACTTGCCAACACCGAGTGCGTCCATGTCCAAATCTTATGACGGCTGTTGCTGTTTTTTTGTGATGATTGTTACACAATTAACACTTTCCTTTAAACTGTTCAGGGGCTACTGCAGCCTTCTATTGCCGTTCATCTACTACCGATTTCTGACCATGCGTTACATGTCGCGACGCAACCCAAACACACGGTCAGTCTCAGTTGCAAATCTTTGTTTGCCTGCTATGTATGTGCTATATTCAAATTGACTTCGTTTATTATTTTCGTAGACAAGCATTCTATCAAATCCGCGTTGCGCTCGACCAAGCCGTACAACAGCCCCGATGTCCGACGGCCATACGCTATGCTGTCGAGAGGGGCATTTCATTCGTTGAGCGTTTGGCGCCCGCTCCGACCGTCGCGTGATTATGTCACCTTTTTATTGGACAGCGCTCAAATACTGCTATTTTATTCTATTTCTCAGTTGTTTTGTTCGTCAACTTTATCATGAAACATACACATGTACGTGTATACCAACGGTTCCTCGTTTCTAGTCTTGCTAAGGTAGTTCATTCATGTAAATGACAGCCAGCCATCTGTTGCCGTAAATGGAGCCGTATCGGCACAGCGTGACAAGGTTGTGCTTTGTTACAACTTCAGACCACGGACACAGACGCCCTGAAAGTGAAGGGAAAACCGGACAAACGTTCAGGTTCAAGTCTGAAGTTCATCAAGTACAACTTTTACCGACTGGACAGAAAGCTACCTAATTGAGTATTATGCGTATTGACTGGCTGCTTTGATTACCACGAATGAGAACGTCTGAGATGTATTTCTTGTCTGTCAAGTTGAGCGCCCATCGTCTTGCTTATATCTTTGTTCACAGTCTGCATTTTTTGTGACAGTCCATGTGTGATGGTGCCCCGCAGCAGCACTAATATTTGACACGAATATCCGGAACCGCCAAACACGACGCAATATCCGGCGACGGAATATCCATTACACTATACGTTGAGCATTTAGCATTTCACCTGGCAGCTCCAGCTGGCCATAACAGAGTGGACAGCAGACATAGTTTCATAAAATCTGTGTCTGATGGGTGTACCGGCTAAATTAGAGCGTATTTTATTCTGAAACACAAGTTATAAAAAATATGCATGCACTCAAAACCAGAAAAGTGTGCCAGGGTAGAGTCCGCAATTGTAATTAGTTTAGTTTCATGTCGTTGCAGGTAAAAAAGGACCTCCAAGTCCAAAATACTTAATGCATGAAAAACTACCCAGTGCCAGTATGATATGAGGATGGAGTGTATTAGTGCGCAGAGTTTTGCCGTAGTTGCTGACATATTCGCTCAGTTTAGTTGAGGAGGTTTCAAAAGGAATATTTTCGGACTCAAATTTTGTCGAGAATCTGCCTTTTTATCTGCTCACGAACAAATAAAATTCCCGATGTTCCGACGTCTCTGAGGGCTCCGGATATTCCGTCATAGGACTCTTGAAATTGTTTCGTTATGATATGACCGCTCTAAGCGGTAATTATCATCGAGTAAGTATGTATATGTGCGTCGATACTTGTTTTCATGCTGAACTGTGAGGCTTCGTGCGTATTGGTACTGCTATTGTGCTCTCATCAAATAAACCTGTCTTTTGAACCAGCACAAACGATTGCGGTAGTATACGTCGCGGTCCGGCCCAACCGCAGATATTTCGGTTGCGGAAGCACACAGGATTCGGCCCATATCTTTCTTGTCTGCTTGGCTGAGGCTTGGTTGGTGTAGCAGTGCAAATGGTCCGGGGACGGTACCTCATTCTGCGACAATACCTCATGTGCGAAAATACCTCATGCTGCGCAGTACCTCATGCGCAAGTCGAAAAACCTCATGCTGCGACAATACCTCATGTCATATGGAAAAGACCTCACGTGAAATACCGTACACCCTCATGCAGTGTACTGGTTGCCATGGTAACCAAGGGCAACACGCACCTAGCAGTTGCACGTCACGAATGCAACTGAATGTGGAGTTAGCGTGGGGTGTTGGTTTAGCTCGCGCCCAGCGGTGAAAAACCACACCGTTTGCCCCTCTATAAGGAGCTTGTTAGGGGCAATGTGCGTTTATGGGCTCTTGGTGTCCGTCTATTAGAAGCTTGATATACGGGCAAAGCGTCGGTTGCTACGTGAAGTAGACACTTGCCTGTCGTTCGTACTGATGTTTCATGGGCACGTTGACCAGTGTGGCGTGTTTCACAGATGAATGATACAAAGCACGATAGAATAAGCTGTTATAAGCGCACAGTACACCAGCGCGTGGTCACAAGTTGCCCCACTGAATGCAAAGGACCTTCAAAAGTATACCTTTCTGAATAGGTGGCGTCAAAAGGCGGTATCTAGCTGATCATGCATCCGTACTATGAATCAGCAAGGAATGACAGACAACAAAACTGTTGTTGTCGCATGCGATGGACGTGACAATTGCTGTAAATTGGTGCAGGATCCCAATGAATCACGGTATAATGTATGTAGCATGGTATTGATACAATCTGAGGTGATGTGTTCAAGAAGATTTTATCGCTTCCAGCTAAAAATAAACAGTTATACCAATTCACATTTTCGTGAAAAACACTGGAATACCAACAATCGAATGGCACAGCAAACGTCAGTTGATAAAGCAGTTTTTCTAGGGTAAAACCAGGTGCAGCACTCAAACAATACTGGATTCCAAAACTTTCGAAACTTTGAAACAGTACGTACCTCTGAACATGGGTGCCTACCTTGGTAAACGTGAGTTTTTTAACATTTTGATTGTGTCAACAGTAATTCATCTGCCCGCAATGCACAAAAGTAGGTTGCTAAATAAAGGAGATTAGTTCAGGCCGATTAAGCTAAACCATGCATTCGTGGCATTAGCAGGCAAGGCAACCAAGAAATGGTGATCTCAGCCGCATCCAATGGGCATGATTTCAGCCAATAGAAATACAGCGGTCTCGTGTGCGGCAGTGATATAATACAGTGCTCTCGCTATGACACCAGCTACATGCATACATAGGTACATACATACCATACGTTAGCTTGGTGAAACTTGCGTTTTTGCACATCATTATTGAATTATCACACCAAGGGTGCAGAACTGTTTTATGCGGAAACACTTGCGAAACGTGCAACTTTATGCTGCTTTTTCACTCACTGGTGCATGCACACATGGACTTCATGCATCCTTAACCAGTCTTGTGGTCACGTGAATTAACCAATAGCATTTTACCTTGCACCGTCATATGCGTCTTGACGAGCGGATTCGATTGATATATGGTTTCAATGGCATGCGACGTACTGTTTTCTCACAAGCTTCTAAAGTTTCGAATGCGTGTAAATTATGACGTTCATCTTGTTGGAGGGTAGTTTGACCTGAATGCACAATTTACAGTTCACATGCTCCTTCGCAATCGCTGCAACCTTCAGCTTCATGTTTGCATGCTGTGAGTGCGTACCCATTAGACAAAAGTGCAACCCAAGTTTGAGTTTCCCAACCCATGTTAACAGCACACAATCAGCACGAAACTGCTCGTTCCCTCTTAACTATGGGACGCTGAGACATGAGGTATTGTCGCAGAATGAGGTACAGGGACATGAGGTATTGTCGCAGAATCAGGTACTGCGCAACATGAGGTATCGCTCGGGATGAGGTATCGTCTCACAATCGTGCAAATGACTCATGGTCGAAAAGCCACTTCACTCATTTGGGCTCATAAATTTTGGTCTTGATAAAGTCTGGGTCAACTCAACTGCAAAATATGTGTGTCGTACACTGCTAGCTTGTACTACTGCATCGCAAGCAGTGCTAACATGAGCAAGCTTAGATACTAATCAATATCAGTACAAAGCCTTAGCACAGGTTGCGAAACGGCTAACAGCCCATAGGCGCAGGTACAGGTTCGTGACAGTAGCCGAATGTATGGCACATAACGTGCGGGCATGGTAGCCTTGGTAACTAACTATGGAGTACCGAAGCTTCAAAAGCTCCTTCAACGCCCCTGTTGTGCGTGAGGCTCCCCGATATATGCATGTTATGCAAGCCGTCGTGCGGCTGCTGCTGTAACGAAAGCAGACAGCGGCCATTTGTGATTCCGAGTGCCGCAAAAAGTGCCTCGTTTTGTCGGATTATTTGCGTGTTCTAGCTCATTTGTGTACAAAAGCCATGGCTAAAGCTTTGTATCCTGCTGCTTCACAGGTGCACATTATTTTCTGAAATGACACCCATCCTATAGGTCCCATTATTGGCCAGTTTTCAATCATCACCGCTGCAGCTACAGTTGTGCGCTGCTTTCCATACTGCCTGTTTGCTCGCCGTCAAAGAACTAGAATTTCAATGTGTGTTAAATGTACACAAAATCACAAATAAATCTGAACGTTTTTGGCATGGATACGGCGCACAACACATTTCATATACAAGAGCGATCTTAGTCATTCGTATATGCACACGCCGTCGTTCAACATCGTATCGCGTTGAGCTGCGGATAAAGAATGCTCACTTTCATGCGCAATCAATGCCACAACTCAAATGTTTTTACGCCAAATACTGAGTCAAACCATATCCCGCAAGCAAAAAGCCCCAAAATCCTTCTGTAGTACGATCAAAAATGCGTTCCCAACATACCAGAACAACAACAACAGCAGCAGCAGCGCATGAGCTGCGTCCACTCAGAGGCAACAACAACAACCAGGACACAGCAGACACGACAATGATCGCTAACAGTGGTCAATCGAACAACAATGGTTACGGAGTGCTGGTGCTGACTGCAGCACTCAAGTTCATCATTATTGTGAGTTGCCACTCCGTACAGGCGCACCTGTGATGTTTTCATAGGAATCCAACGCTTTTGCACTATGACTAAGTCAAGAGATCTAACCTTATGCTGCCATATTATTCTTTTTGTCGTATGCTTATGGCCCAGAGGCGCCGCCGCCCCTCAGCATTACCCTAGCATTTTACGAAACCCTTTTAACCAAACCAGCGGATCCAGAACTTTCAAGAACACTTGCTCAAGCTGACAAAACAGACGTATGTATCATTGGGCCACTTAACCATCTAGCACTGACGATGACCTGATGCACCGCCCGTCTGCGAAGGCAGGTCAAAAAGCACATTTCTGTGCAATTAAGATTGGTTCTGCAGCTACATATACTTGTGCGTGTTAGCGTCTGAAGTTCAAATGTCATTCAATCAGACCCAATTGCACCCGTCCTTTTGCAGCTGACCACGATAACGGTGGTGATCCTGATTGGTACGGCGTACGCAGAATGGTGGAATATCGTGCTCACATATTTGTTCTGCACCATAACCCTGATGTACTGCATCGCCAGTGTTGGCGTACACTTGGTCACCATGCAACGCACGCCAGAGAACTTGGCGAATCAGGCCGTCGCGGTCAGTACTTTTCTCTTTTTATTTTCAAAATAAGTTTTTTTTAATTTTTCTTGATGGCTCAGGTATAGCTGCTGAACTGTATACAACGCTGCGACTGAACTGCTGAACTGAGCATTCACTGAAAGCAACGTGAAAGCACAGCAATCCTTGACCGGAAAAGAAAAGTGCTCGAATTTGCAGGAGACCATAATTTTGTGCGTGATGCTGATGGGCTGGATTCTGGTGTGTGGCTCGTGCGCCGACATCGCGTTGCAGACAAATGAGGAAACTGGGGAACCGTTCGGCTGGGCCTCGGTTAGTTAGATTGATCCATTATGAACAGGTATACCTACAGTGCTTTCATGTTGGGGCTGGAGAGCACATCCACGCTGGACTTGTGCACAAACCGATTGATTGCCTTGCCAATTCAGGGAGTATCCGGCATCAACATTGTGCTGTGTCTGGTGCTGCTGCTGGTGTACTGCGGTCAGATCTTTATGCTGCACGATCTGCCCGAGCCGGAGGCGTATCCCAAGCCACAGTCACAATACGCGCCGCAACAACACTACGCGCCACAAGCACAACGATATGTGATGTCGTAGATGTGTGAGAGTACAATTGAGCTGTTGTTTTGAATATTATTCAAATTGACATTCTCAAGCTCTCCTGGAAGTCAGGCTTATATTAATGTCGTCAATTCTCATCGTCAACTGAGCTCTAATGCCGCCACAACATAGTATGTACAGTATCTCATTCAAAGGTGTTTGCGTTGACAATTTGAGTTAACGACTAAACGATTAGCCGGAAGTCCACGAGTTTGTTGTCGTCTGTCTCTGAATTGCAAATCGGAATGTTGTTTGACTTCACATATAAACACAACTCGCGCTAGTCATCTCGTCTCGTTTTCCATGATGTGTAATTTTCTTCTCATCTTCTTGTCTCCTCCCTTTCTTTCCGCTGTGTATCTATCTCATAATCAACTTTGTGGTGCCGTTCCACTGTCACGATCTAAGGTTCGTATTCAATGCTTTACTGCTTTTTCTCCGCAACGTTTTTGCATTTGGAAGTGCAACCGGTTTGGTGAAACTCTTGCCTGTTTGTTCTGTACAAACGATTTTGGAGCAATATTTTTTACTATCTTGTGTTTCTAAATTATTTCGGCTCTTTTTTATTCAGTTCGCTGTGTATATTGTAACTCTAATCCCATAATTTGTATCTCACATTTTTGTTTGTGCTTTTTGTCAAATAAAACAATACCGACAAAACGTTGAAAGTTTCATTCTCGGGGTGCGCGCGATTATAAAATTAGTGAGACCCTTATTCTCCATACCATGTGTGAGTGAGCACATTTCACAATGCAGTGATACAATCAATCAATCGATAGTTTCGAGATTACAAAGGGAATACAACAGTCCAGGGGCATCGCAGCACAGTTCTTGGTTGTGGCTTAATCACTGGGGGAGGGGAGTGAAACGCAGACGGGTTCGAAACCGATACGGGAAGAACGTTACAGACAGAAACTATGAGTTATGCTTTCTATGGTAAAATGGTGTTCTGCTGTGATCTGACCTTACGGTGTCGGTCTCAAATCGTCACAGTGATGTTTCACAGGTGCTATATAATGTATGGCAAGAAATTATTTCTTTCCAAAGCGGAGATACTCGTGCTTCCTCTTGCCGAACCGCAAGTACTCGTGCTTACGCTTGCCGAATCGCAGATATTCGTGCTTGCGTTTTCCGAAACGAAGATATTCATGCTTGCGCTTGGCCATCGCTTGATCCGGCTCAACATCTGAAACATCATGTATGTGACTGACTGTGTTGGGTGTGAGCCTGATTTATCAAGGCGACGACACACCGTTGACATCCAAAAGTCCTTCGATTCCGTCGTGGACCAACTCGCTCAAATGACGCAACATCGCCGAGCTTTCGTACAGATCACACAGGAATTTCATCTGTTGCGCTTCGATACTGCAAATTGGCGTGGTGGATGGATTCGAAATTGACAATTGCGTAAATGGTACAGAACAAATAGAGCATGACGAAATGTAGCACACCTGTTATCGCCAGTCTGTTCCAGTTCCACACATTTGCTGCTCATGTCTGCCTGACAGACCACGATGTACGCCCCAAGTAACAAGGCTACGATTTTGATCATGTCGATTCACTTTCTCTAGGCTCGAACGCCTGGGATTCCCTGTAGTTACACTGGGCACATTTAGAAGCTGGTGGTGTTTAGAGCTTGGCAAAACAGTTCAAAGCGAATGATGTGGTTAATAACGGCAAAGAACAGACCGAGAAAACAATGGTAACTCTAGATTTTTAGACTGAAAAATACTCTTGTGGACACGCAACATTTTTCATTTCTTTTGAAACGCTGACAATGCGAATAGCCAACTTCACCGCTTGTCTGTGTGACCACTTGACCTCAAAAAGACACTAATTGCAAAAAACAGCCAAGTGTCATGGGACAATAGCAGAGGTTACCTACAGTCAATTTGCTGGAGAAATGAAGCAGTCAGACACTGATGTTCAGCGTGCTTCGAAAAACAAACGGTCGGCCGATGTTTTTTCGGACAGTCGGCTCTGGGTTTCTGGCTGGCTTTCAAAAAGGTGATTTTCTCTAAACCCTTTCCCTGTGACAGAACAGTTCAGCTGCTCTTCGGCACTGTGCTGGTTATGAACCTGCGACTTTGGCTACAGCGGCTGACACAAATGGCTACACAGTACACAAACTGACATGCTGTCTGTCAGTAGTCCCCGATTGTCTCATCTTCTCAGCTTTTTTTCGACGGAGCACAATCTTATCTTTCGAAACAACACTCAAACAAGCCATCACTCCCTCAGGACAATCTATAGTCGACTTTCTGATGATTGTCTCACGTCCAGAGCTTCTCTCTGTTTCTGTCAAATTCTAAAGGCCAACGCCAAGGCGCCGGAATAGATTTGTCGGCGGTTTGTCTTGCCGTTTTTCTCAGTCGTCACCTCAGGCGCACCTACAGGTATACATAGTGGACATATTTCGATGCTTTTTTTGGGACAGCACATGTGCTAAAAGCACAACTACTGGTTATTTACCGACTTTGGAGCAAAAGTGATGTGAGGAGGCAGGTACACCGATTGAACGCACGTGTTCCCCACCCTGGACACTTTGGCCAGCAAGTCCGGGTGAACCGAAAGAAAAATACAGTTCACACTAAAAATGGAAAACAAATGGAAATGGAAACAAAAGTAAAAGCTGTAGTATACGAATCGCTCAAGTCCTTGTCATTGCATTCAACTTGTCAGGCGCAGTTTTCAGCACATGAATTTCAACAAATTGTGCATTGGAGGTTCAGGCTGACGTACATATACCGCTCTGCTTTGTTGGTCTTTCCTAAATTCTTGTAAATTCTCATAAAATGCGTGGAGTACACAGATGCAGCGCGACGGCAAGCTCTCTTGAACCGTACAGTCATAGGTGAGAACAGATTTTCGAAAATCTCACATATTATAAGCATTTCTGCCATCCAGTTTGGTCGTCAGGATTAAGGACATGCGTGTGCACGTTTTGCTGATCCTGATGGCACAGAAATAAACAGAACATACAGGAAGCAAAGTCTAGTGTATGCCCCCACAACTCAAACTCGGCATTGCATACCTTGAAAATAATTAGGTGAGTATGATAATAGTGTGATTTGGTGTCAAGTCCGAAAAGAGCTGAACTTCACTCACGGAAGGTAATTTTCGCTGACGCACATGCACAATGCCTAACCAACGTGCCAAAGTTGTGTTTTCAATGGGCAGTTTCAACAAATTTCACTTGGACACCTGCCTGCATTCAGCTACAAACGGATTCGTGCTGAACGGCGCTCTATTTTTCTCAATTGGCTTTCACATATGGCACATATCTGCACTGCCATGAATTTAGAGGCCAGTTTGAATGAAGAGGATATCATGAAACAGACATGGATTCGTGGTTCCATTCCAGGGATACATTGTACCCAAGTATGGACTTCGGTACCAGAACTACATACCGATAGTTCCCGCATGATGTTTGCGACACGTCATCTGAATACCGTATTCCTCTGATTAAAAACAGCCGCATCCAAGCGTATGTGCACATTGATAATGCGACCAACGACAATAGAGCTCTCTTCATATTGCAGGTTTCATAACTCACCGTTGAGCTTAGATGGGGCTCTTGACCGTGCGACCAGTGCGCGTTACTCAATGTTTCATTTGAGACCCCCTGCTGTGTGACCCAGGATTATCATTACATGACTATGCTCGGGTGCATGTGTCCACAGGGGCGGGGTGTCCAACTGGAAAAAAGTCTTTGCACCCCATTACCATTCAGATTCGGGCCTGGGTAATCATCTCGCCAAAAAAATATTATCCTTTTCCGATGAGCCTGTTATCAGATTGAGCTAATGAGTTTTGCCCGAAATGCGACACTAATCATGGACTGGGATTTCAGATGAGTGGGCGATGACCGTACGTCAAAATAATGTGTATTTGACCATGCCGTTTCCGGTGCAATGGCTTCGTCATAAACGCCAGTGCGAAATATCTGAAACCAAAGGTAACGCCCTCAGAACTGACATTTTGGTCTCCGTCGCCTCGCATGTTTATTGTGGTTACTTTGTTCATGATTGCGTTGGTCACGCAATCTTTGTTCAGAAACGGTTTGTCGGAAAGTTTGTCAGGAAGGCACTTCGATTGTAAACAAATATAAACATGTTTATTCAAAGATCGTGGTGCATTTGGCGCGCATAACGCGTTGATCACTCACTGGGCGCATTTCGGCTTCTGCCGTCTATAATCCTTGGTTTGCGGCCGGAGCCATCGTCTGAGACGAAGCAGCACACGAACTCAAACCGCGCACGGTGAAATAAAGCGACCACTGGCAGCACCTTACGTCATGTCAGTCGACCTTGGGACACTTCAGCATTTTGGGGTCTGCAGACCGCGCGCTTCGTCACTGACGATGGCTCCAAGCGCAAACCAAGGGTTATAGACGGCAGGAGCCGAAACCCGCCCAGTGATCAACGCGTTTTGCGTGCCAGAAGCACCATGAGCTTTGATTAAACCTCGCTTTGTGCAAGCGCTGTACAACCACAAGTGCCTAAACCGCACAAAATATGTTTATGCCTAAACGTAAAGTAAAGTGTAACGGCTAACAAGAAAACGGAGGTTTACATAACACAAAAAGGAGTACGGACAAAACAGCGGTGAACAAAACAGTGAGGGTCAAAACAGCGGGTCGGAAGGCAGCAAGTTTTCGTCATTGGGCTTAGGCTTAAGCTTGGGCTTGTGGTTAGGCTTAGGCTTAGGCCTAGGCCTACACTGCTCTCGCAAATACCTATGTAAGTGGCTGCTGTTTCGAAAACCGCTCCGTGACACCACAAGAATGACAAACATACATAAGGGTACTTTGTTGCTGCAGTGCATGTGAAAAACAGAAAAGCGACAAAAGTAGTATGCATAAGCAACTTTGATTGGATTTGATTACATATTGGATCAGCACAATTTTCACAATCTCATCAAAAATGTCTTTTGTCAGAACCGGGATTGTAAGATATTGCATTAGGTAGCGTGAAGCACAACGAAACTATTAACGGTCATCACAATTGTGGAAAACTCGACTAAAAAAACTCAAAATTAAAAGTACTGTTGTGGGTGAAGAAGCGTATGTTTCAGACAGATCATGCAGCATGTTGCAGTATTATACGCACCACTACAGCAAAGCAGTGCGGATGAAACGCGGATGAAAACAATCACTTGATAAAATGCACAAATTTCATCAATTTTACAGCAGCTGATAAATAAGGACGTGTGACCAAAGCTGGCGCGATGTGGAAACAGGCTATTTTAATTTGAAGTGATGTTCAAAAGTGCCGTACACAGCATTCCACCTGTGGCCATAAACCGTACTCAATGTTTGGAATCAGGGTTGGAGAAGAGATGAAAACTGTGTGCTTATCACGTCATCGCAATTTTAATTGCCATGGGAGCTTTCCACGCGGTAATGTCTGTACGTGTGAACTCTGAGCCACCACACCAAACGTATGCTCTCGGAAGGATTCGAACATCCGGTCTCCCAGCCACCAGGCCTGGACATCCAGTTGCTCTACCAACTGAGCTACGGGAACTCGGTCTGGCTACGGCTCCAGAGTTGGTTGCACCATGCAACCGTGCAGACACACACTGCTTTGCACGCCACAGCGCTACACGTTGCGATGGCTAGCAGACTTTTGGAATTCAGTTATAGAACGGCGACAGTCATCTCCCCACTGGCGCATCGAAAGCACAATATGATGACCCCGCCCAAACAATGATCATGAACAAGGATATCGCCAATTACACAGTTATAGTTGGGATTTTTAGGGCGCCACAGGTGGAGTTGTGAAACGCACAAGCGCACATTCGCATAAAACTTTGGTCACGACGTGCATTTATCGCCCACAGATTGTGGAGTATACTATTAGGTCAACAGGTCGAAATTGCCACCGTAGGACAGGTAATACTTAGGTCGACGCACATAACACAGTGGTTATAAAAATTACAAAACAAGGGCTTATAGTAATGTCGTCAAATCATGTCGTCAGATTTTGTCGTCAAACCACATGTATTATTTTCGCGCTCATTTGGGGCTCATGCGACGACTTTATTTGTCGACATGATTTGACGACAAAACTATTAGCCAAAACAAGCTAATATTCGTCCGTTTCAGTGAACACCTTTTTCACTTGGTCGCCTTCCTATCCTGTTTCGGTGTCTGTTCTCCCTCGCCAACGACCATGTTGTCCAATTGGGGCTTGTCCGCGACTGGGGTTGTTGGTGTCGGTGCCTGACGAAACATCATCTGCGGAGGAGCGGACAGTTTGCGATTGTCTCCGCTCTTGTCCCGTTTGCCGACACCGGTCAAGCGACTGAATAATGACAGTTTCGATCCGCGTGCCTTGCGCGACTGCTCGGATGTGGCGGAGGAGGGTTGACCATTGCTCGTCTCCGTTGCTGTTGTTGTTTGCTCCTCCGCGATTGTGTCCTCGCCAATCGCTATGTCGGGTCGATCGGGCGCAGTGGAGGAATTCTGTCCGGGTTGACCTTTGCCCGCCGCCAGTGCGGACAACGTGTCAGCGGCGGTGCTATCTTTGCTCTTACAATCGCATTGATGGTGATGATGATGCAACGACTTGCTGTACTTTTTGTTTCGATCTACCTTGTGTTTGGTGCGTAATGCTTGAGCACCCAACATTACTGATGGAATGATTATTGAATTGGTTGGCTGACTGGCGAATAAACGCGGTGTCTGAAATAAAATCAAACATTTTTCGCGAATTTTTCAAAAAAAAATTACAGCTATTCCTTTTATTGTAAGTTATTTGCAATTGTGAACCCCATTTTACACGTCAGTGATAAGGCACAGTTATCCTGTCCTCGTCACTTTTAGAACATGGCATGCGAAGCTCACACGTTTCATTCACAGTGAGCCCGGGAGCACGTTGTAGTAACAACACAAATCGCAAGTTTCGCTTGAACTTCACAGAGAACAATGCCCATCAGCCGTCTGTCTACCAAGCGGTTCGGTTTATTAGAAGCGATAAATAATCGGCATTTTTGCAAAGAAAATATATGGTGGCCATGTGTGTCACTCAGCTGGCTTTGTCGCGCACTTTTATGTTCGTTTTGGGGTCTGTGGACAAACGGTGCAAGAAGTGTCGGTATTCGGATCACACGTCATGTGATACGTACAAGATCGAATTTAGGTATCCAACTTTGTCCGTGCTCCAAATGAGGCCAAAATCGAGGCTGAACGTGAACCTAACGCCTAATCTACATTTGAGCGCAGCATCGAATAAAGTAACGGAAGACTATGCGCCATAAGGTGCATGTACCAGAAGCACTTTCAGGCCAAAAACAGCCCATTTACCTAGTCAGGAGAGACAGCGATATTTCTATTGTTCGTGTTTGTACGTAAACCAGATGAGAACATTTCAAATTGTGTGCTTGGATTCACATTCAGCTTGCGACATATAGCTTCCGTCCTGCCAGGCAGTAAATCTGTTGGTGGTTAGTGCGCTGGGTTGGAACAGACAGAGTGGTTTGGGCGATTTGGAATTGTTCGCTTTAGCGCTGGTGCACAAGGTGTACCCCTGCTTGTGCTTACAGTATAGTAAATTTCTAATTTCGTTGCCTCATGCATTCTTACAGACGCAGGGAAACTCCCGTTCGAAGTCGAAGCAGGCAACAAGCTCAACACACAGTGAACAAGCCACGCAGCTGACACACACACAGCTTGTGTGACTGAAACATTTGAAACACACACGAGCCAGCTGCGTGGTTTGTTTACTGTGTGTTGAATTGTTGCCTGCTTCGACTTCGAACGGGAGTTTCCCTGCGTCTGTAAGAATGCATGAGGCAACGAAATTAGAAACTTACTATACCAACCAACTAATCTATCCGTACCTAACCTTTGGATATGTTACCTGATACAGTTGTAAGTTCCGGCTGAAAAAAGTTCTGGCCTGGGTAGGGCACCTGAGCTGATGTAATTTGAGCTGGCAATCACTGTGAACATAAATAGACAGCAGTTGTCGGTTTTAGGCGGCAATAATGAATTTATAGCGGACTTATAACATTCCTATGCAAAAATTTTATTTGCTTGGGGCTACCAAATGTCACGTGGCTTGCAGTCAAGGGCACCATGAGGTCGGCTTCAGTTGAGGAGTACGTCTGGAGCTGAGACCACCGCACCAGCCGCCCAATTATTCCCCCATAATTTGGTGATACCAATAACGGTACATTACATGTACGTGTGTGGTGGTCCGAAAACTGAGCACATTGAAAAAACACCCAGGTTAAATATATATGATGGAGCAACAGCACCAAATGTACATTTGTAGGTGGTGTATACTCCGCAACATCGTCCGCCTGATTGTCCTCTTGTTTGGAACAGAAAAAAGCGGCACCGCAGTCTGACCGGCAGTCAAATTGAGCGTACGGTAACACAATTTCGCGTTATCGCGGTCTAACTGAACCTGCATAACAACAACAGCGGTGAAAATGTTGCTATTGTGCACACGACATTAAAATTACATGCAGTAAAATGTCGCGCATTTAACTGAGTTTCTTGTCGATTTTCATCCCCGCAAAAAAAACAAGCAACACAGCAGAAGTTCTCGCCGCAAGCGGCATTTCGTATCAGTTGAAACGCGGAGGATAAAAGTTGCCGATGGACTGTTTCGTATGCCAGATTGGTTTGCAACAATTCAGTGCGAAGTTGAACAATACAAATGAGCCCAACAAGATTACGTATGTATAAGACGATGACGCTTGTTCAGAGAAGAAATAAAGAACAAAAGAAACATCTTGTTGCCGGCGGCAGCTCTGGGGCTTAGCGACACATGCACCAAGCAGCTGTGCCCTGGCTTCGAACTCTGCAAGATGGCACTTAGTGATAAGCGGCCATATGTGAAACGACGTGTATGGAGCTTCCTGGGCACGACTTCTTATCATTGTAATCTTATCTGTTTTCGGCGGACGCACGCGTGGGTCCGGAGCAACAGTGCGCACAAGGTCAAGCAAAAGACGGGTTCACGAAAGAGCCGGCGACTTTTTTTTCAAAAAAGTGCTTGATCCCATAGAAAACAGCTCACATCATTGTGCGACACGACCGCCGGTTTTTGTTGGCAGAACCACTCGTGAGCTAAAATGATGATGATTTTGCTGGTGCAGGGCAAAAGTGGAGACAGAGCACACGCGCAGGTGCCGTTCAAGCAGTCAGATATAAATCAAGCTTGAGCGCTGACAAAAGTGCACCTCATGTGCACCTTGCATGGCATCGGTATACGTGCTATACTACTATGTACTATGTATTTATAATGGAGGTACAGCAAGATCTGCCATGTAAACAAGTTCGCGCATAAACCGTTCAGCTCCAACACCGAACCCTAAACTTTTTCGTACCTTCGACTGCGACTGCGATTTGGGTCTGTAAGTGACAGGCAGATGTTTGTGAGCGCATCTAATGGACCGCACCATGATCTAACGTCAGCGGCATAGCCCTTGGCGGTAAACTAGAGGACGCATATGCTATTCCGTTGTCATCAAACCATACTGCGGCTTACTTGCAATGCGTAATCCAGGTAACGTCGCGCACTTTGGGCCACCGTGATTTCAGATGAGAGAGAACCGACAAAAACGTCCAAAGCAAATATGCCACATACCCTACCTAACTCTACACACTTGCTTACGTATTTGTTCCTGTCGCGAAATCCGTGGGTGTGAAAACTCGCAGAAACGGATTCATTTCAACTATGGCCGACTTTCCAAAGATAGACCTGTCCCTAACGCCAGCATGGTGCCGTGGTGCGCGCATACGCAGAACTCAAACACGGAATTCAAATGGAAAATCACTCTCCTAAAGCTTTTAAAGTTTCTTGCAGTCAACAAGTAAATATTCTGGCAGATTTGTTGGAAATATACCTATAATTGTGTCACTGACCGGCTATGAGAGAACGGTTTTGTTCAGTTCCGCAGTTGTGCGGCAGTAGAACAAACAAGCTTTCACATGCGACTTAGTCCTTATAAGTCATGCGTGCGTGAAGCACGGCCATCTGTTTCATAGAGCGGCAAAAAGTGTCAAAGTGGCACGATCAAGCAAGCATGTCGTGAAGGTTCACACATTTCCTTGCTATACAGAATTTGACCATTTGTTATAAGAATTTTCCGGTCAGACTCAATCAGACTTACATAGGCACCTTTCGGCTATTCTGTAAATTACCGCTGTTCAATGAGAGTTATACCGTAACTATATATGAACCACGTGCATGTATACTGTATATACCTCCTGACCGGTGTTTCTCTTAGTGTAACCCCATAGGCTGTGACTTATGAAAATTGCCAGCCGTGTTTTCAGTGGTGCTGCTGTTTTCTGCCTCTGCGGTCCGATCTTTTTGGGTCCCCACAATGCGGTATAGCCATCAAAAATGGCCGCAGACCGCATAGCCGTACCCGGTTTCACCTAACCACTGGCGGTTTGCGGGTCGTCTGCGGAACCGCAGCGTTTTGCGTGTTTATTTGCACACACGCGTGCGGTAGAACTCAAGTGCGAACGCCGCTAACCGCGTGTCGTTACCGCAGCTGTAGCAAAACCACCGCGTCGCTGAAAACATCGGCCTTTAGAACGGTGCGTGTCCCGCCGGTTGGGCCACAGAAGCAAACACCGGTGTGACTGGCAAATCGTAGCACAGTGCCATGACCGTGACCAGCTATAGCTGCTGCATGGAGGCCACCAATCTTGTTTTAATCTGGTAATGGCGTGACCACCTACATACAGTATACTGTATCGTATGCGTCATGATATATACATACGCCTGTGTGATCGGTTGCAGGCTGTAAATTAAGAACAACACGCCGCCAAACCAGCAACAACCGTATTGGCTCTGTCGAATTGGAAATAAAATGCGCTCGCGGTTTCATTTGTCCACGACAACGAACATTTAGTGGGCGGTGACTGTACAGTAATTGGCATGTCAGCAAAGTTTGTCAGCATATCCTGTCAGCAAAAATTTTCAGTGCTGGCTCCATTCCAATACAACGCACAGCATAGGGCCAAAGTCTTGCTAACATGTCTTTGCTGACATGACTAAAAAACTTAATGAAATAGAATTAATTTTACACGCAAATATGTATGTTAATTTTTAATTTCGTACTTTCTGTGGCAGTGTTTGCTACCGTTTCAAATGTATTTCACCTGATCGGACACTCACCCACCCCCATTTAATTTTAGGCTAGAAGCTTTTGGCTTTGGATCCTAAGCCGAAGCCAAAAAATGGGGTATAATGAATGTCATTCATAAGTGTAGGTCAATGTAACAAAATTGTGGGAAAAATATAGTTGTTCTGATGGAAATGGTTGTATTTGAAAAGCATAGTTACACAAAGCCTAAAAACAGTGAAATGCATTTGAATCCTGGCCAAAGGCCAAACACTGTCACAGAAACGCACAAAATGAAAAAAATAAAAATTTATGCGTTGTATTCGCTTTCACTGGGTTTTACGCATGTCAGCAAAGACATGCCACCAAAACCTGTGGAAAACCTGTTATAATTCAATGTCTGGCAACTTGCTGACAAACTGTGCTGACATGCCAATGCGACTGTGATGTTGAAACTGTACTGCGACTGTGATGTTGAAACACCTGCTAGGTTGCCCCCGTTACCTATACAGGTGCATCGTCCAACCGAACTCACTCTCGATGTTCTGCAGCTACTAATTTGATTTGAAATGAACTTTGAAGGAAACCACAGCCCCGAAAACGCTCACCGCACCAAAGTGTAAGTCATAAAGTGTGGCTACTACACGTGCATACCTACATATTACCCAGTACCTATGTGATATACATGTGAGTAAATCCTAGTACATCACACCCGCATGTACAAAAAGAAGAAAATTGAAAAAATGCATTCAAATAGACGAGTTTTTGTTCGGCATAAGGCGGCTCAAAAACAGGACACATCTGGCCGATATGGCACGTTCCGGAAATCAAACGCATAAAACGAGCAGGAGCAGCCGTTATAATATTGAAACAAGAACCAAAGAACACACATAACGCAACAAGTTGGGTTCTTGTGCAATGCGATTAGATTGGCATTCTCGAAGGCATTGACCGGTTGAATTGCGCTGTTGCCTCTGTCATTATTGTACCACGTCAATCGAATTGTACATAAACATCTGGACGAATCTCAGTCGCGTATCACAACGATTGAGAGAATACGACCCAGAAGTTCTGTCGTGTCACAGATCTGTCTCTTGGTATATGGCTGCCAGCAGGCGGTGATGGAAAAATTGAATTACAAGCCGCAATATGGGCCACACATGCGACGCCCACCGTTATCTTGACGTTTTGGTTGAGTGTGATGCTCGGTTGAACAATCGTTTTACTCGATTTCATTCTCTGCGTACGCAGTAGATATCTATCTGCACACGCCATCGACAACAACAGCAAAAAAAGGAACGTTTTCGGTCGGTGTGCTCGAGCTTTGGCTCGTGTTCGTTCACAAATGAGCGCGCGCATGGAGGGCAGTTAATCAAAGACGCCAGTCGAAAGTTGATTCGAAAAACAACCCAAAACACAATCGCAGTTCGAACCTACTCGAATGCACAATTTACAGATGTGTTTTTGCGGTGTGATCGAGAACATCCCAAACGCACTTGGCTGACAAGCTGAAGATTACTGAATCCAGAATTGCTGACTACAGTGAACTTAGACCCACCGTTGGGCCTAGGCCTGACCGCGCTAAGCCCACAACTTTGAACCTCATGTACTCTTTTCGTGGGTACCGCAGTGTACAGACCAGGCAGCCTCTAGTTACCGATCGGCATGCATCTTGAATGATTCAAACCTTGGGGGCAATGTTGTAAGGGCCTGGCCCCCCTCGGCCTTAAGCTGGATACCCTTTGTTGTGGTGGTGGTGGTGATGGATGAGCGCACACTCGTTCACCAGGTCATGGTTCAGTGCCCTACGGTGAACGAAATCGGAAGCTGAATTACCTATACTAGGACAGAAATAATTCACTCGCTCTGCTTGGTCGCAGTTGATCGCGTGTCACAAATCTCATTTTCAGCTGTGAGATTTAATTTGGAATAGCACAAACAGTGAAGTTTCCTTCGGATAGGACTGCGTCAAAAGCTCTGAGAACGTTGGAGAGCAAAACAAGCTTAAGAAACACCCGCAGACATAGATACAAGCGATGATACCAGTATTGTTTGGTGTGCCAGTGCCATATCGTTTAATCCCGATGTATAAAATAAAGTCCGCAAGTCACCGTGGTCTCATACATGCATATAGGCTCTTTTCTTCCGTAAAATCGCACATTTTATATTATACAGTATTTCATGTGGTGGGTGTCGTATGGTGTAGCCAAAAAATAAAACATTACTGCATAAATCTGCTGGGAGCCATAAAATAATGAAATCGGGCCATTGGACAAGCATGAAACTGAACTACACAGAGCAGCATTTGTTGGATGGTCATGCACACCTAGCCACTTGCACTGAAACTGGGGAAACAAGAATCGAATAGTGCCATCTCGACAGGAGATATTTTTGCGCCGAGAGTGCCAAGATTAATTGTCGAGTTTTTGTTAGGAAGCCAAGCGGCCGGGTTGATAATGGAGCATGTCGCACGCTACAAGCGGTTACATGATGTGCGCAACACGCGGGTCCAGTGGCGGTACTCCAAAACTCCACCATATGGGATACGGAACCGACTAACTTTTTTCGTTTTGCATAGTGTCCTGGTGCCTGAAACTCAGCCAGATTGTCTGTGGGTTTATTAATGGTCAGAATTTCTCGGTATCCATTTTACTTGGTTGATTTTTTAACGGAACGTAGGAGTTTGAAAGCAGCAAACAGCAAAGAAAGGGGTGCCTACATCGCCGGACCTGTACTGCTTTGTGAAGGAGTACGTCAAAATACGTACACAAACAAACTTTTGAAAAATTCAAGAGTCAAACCCTCGCATTTGATGCCAAGACTTTTATCTGCGGATCGTGCACTTGACGCGCCAGGCACCCCCCAGCTGAGAAAATATGCCGAGCCACGAGCCAGCCACTTGAAGTAGATTGAACGTCATACAGTACTGGCATGCCGGTTTGGTTGTGCGTTCGAAATCACTTTTGGAGCAACAAAAACGGCGCGAGAAGCATACGGTGCCCCACTGTTGCGATATCTGCGGAGAACAGGGTGCAAAAATAATCATAAGGTCTCAAACGGGGGCAAGCGGGTGTGACCAATATTGGACCACTCAGAAATTGGCTCAAACTATAGGCTAAGTTCGCAGTACAGCCTTTCGTTCCGAACGTTTAGGTTGTTTTTATGGTTTTAGTCAGAAAGTTGTGGCTGGCTAGGTAATGGCACCGCATAGTAGATAGGCATTATGTGGCACAGTACAGAAAAAGTCGGCGTCGGTCAAAAACTGGAACGGAGACAAATATCACATGATTATGACGCGCGCACCCCTGGGACCCACACCCGCACACACCCTGCATCGCTGCGGTTGTGTGCGATGTTTGAGTGCCAAACTGGTTCCAACCCCGTGGTGACTTACTTTGCGAGGGTCCAAGCCTGGGCTTGTTGTGCAAAAGGGATTGTTGTATAATAATTGCCCAGGCAGGTGTAATACTCATCTTTTCTTCATCTGATATTGTGCCTGATCAATATATCGGCGGTATGATCGCCCGCAGACGGGCATATTGCAACTGGACTCAAATCAGTCCGGGTGCGAGCGCCAACGGGGCAGTGGGCTTGAGAACGGGCGTGGACCCGTCTGCTTGCATGTGTCACGCATACGAAGCCCATCTATATACATAGCTTGGATTTGAACTTTTTCGGTTCCTTGTTTTTTGAGCGTGTGCCAGTACCAAAAGCGTTCAACGCAGAACTGCGCGGAGCACGATGCCGGCCTGTGAGGTGTCAGTTTGAGCACTTTTGAATGCTTACCCGATTGTATCAGATGAATCTCACGACGCTCCACCTGATTTGGAGTATTTTATTGCGTTTTCAGCCGTTACAAACCATAATAACAAAAATGTTTGAAAATATGAAATTCAATGAACAAAATAGTCACACTGTATAAAGCCAACGAACTAGATTTGACGCGCGCGCGTGATTTGTAACAAAAAACGCGCAATAAAAAATTCACAGAGACGGAAAAGTCATGATTTCTGCGGAAGAAGGCTACGGAAAATGGACAGGATAATTTATATTTCAAAACATGATCGGCAGTTTCAGTTTATAATTGTCAAGCAAGACGGAGAAAACGATACATTACAAACTTTAGGTGATAAGTAAGGAAAAGAGTAAGTCACCGTCATAAACAAAATAAAACATTGGAAACATTTTACAAAATTGGCGTAAATTCGTTTTGCCACTTTATCAACTTGGCAGTCTGCATCCTATACGATGATAAGGGAAAGGAGTTAGCACAAATAAACTTGGAAACATTGAGCAGCGCAATTATCGGCAAACTGTTGCTTAATTTTTACAAAAAAAAACAATTATTATTTTATGAGATTCATCAAACGCGCATTGTGGTTGTGGTACACCAAAATGAGACAACATTTTCAATAGAATAACAGCAAACAAAACTAATGAAAATTGAAATTGACGAACAAGTATGCCTACATACAGCAAATCGTATAAATTCTGGCGTTCAGATTGAAATCATGATCTTATGGCAAACGGAAGCATGGGTTCCTAAGACTGGACAATTACATAATTGTATGTATTACGCAAGTCGTAGAAAACAAACTGTGGGCGTTGATTAAGTTATATTCAATATCTATGTATGTATACTGCTTACCTTAACATTGCGAGAACAGATTTACGATCATATTGTGATGAATTGACGATACACAAACGTAGAAAAGTAATATAATAGACCCGTGTAGTGAATTGGGCTCTAAGAAATGCTCCGACGTAGCATTAGTCGGACGGCAGTCTCATACTCTCTCTCTCTCTCTTTTCTCCATGAAAGCGAGCGCGAAAAGTTATATAGATGAGAAGGAAATGATGGACAAGCGCTGGACATCGATCGGATTTATTGCCGTCCTCCGCTGAATAGTGGATTTTTGAAGGTCGACGTCGCCGGCGTGAAGATCGGATTCTCACCCTGAACACAACGTCATGTCGGTCAATGAAACAAAACTTTTAAAAAAAGAAATTAAAGGATTTCAGGATATGTGTACCGACCGTATCCCATTTGGCCATGAGTCGTTCCTGTTCGAACATTGCGTATTCGCGTCTGTCGTGCAGCACCGTTAGCAGTTTCCATACGAGCAGCAGAATCAGGCCGATTAGCACGATGCCGCAGATCAGACCCAGCACAATCGCAAGAATCGGTACCGGCGGCGGACAGTCTGTGATGAAACATCACGGCAGGTGCAGCACTCGGTGCGATTGGATCGCTTTATTACGGTCAAGCCGCTGTTTTGCATGTCGTAATTGTACGTCACTAACTTCATTGCCACTAACGTCATTTGCTTTTCCTTTAGACTCAGAGAACAACTTCTACGGACTGGTCGAAGCCAGTGGGAGCAGTAATTTTCTAAGTAACCGAAAATCAAAAAGCGTCACGTGCCCAAGGCAGGTCGCACCGGACAATAACCGGCTGCAGACAAGCAACATTGTGAAGGGCAGACGCACCTTTCTTCTTCTTGACCCAGACAGTGACATTCTCGAACTCTTCGTTGTATTCGTACATGAAATAGAACGTGCAATCGTCCTCGGGATCGATGAATTGGCAGAGCACCTGTGTGAAACATCATTTGTATTGATTATACGAACCACAGCAAATCTGCTGAACGTTTGTCTTCGTCGGGTAACTGGCATTTTATTACAAAACACGCAAAGTGCGGACAATCGAGGCAGTACCACCCGATCGACCGTGCGAGAAGTCAGCGTTTATTATGGTTACAGATTTCCATAACAAACATTGATTTTGCTGCGCATGATTGAAAGTCACAATAAAGCCTGTCACTCCCAAATCCGCCCATAACATTTTTGCTCACTCTTTGAACGTGACTCGAAAAAAATCCAGTTCAGAATGGAGAAAGTCCAAACATTATTTTCAACCTCCCGCACCTTTGTATCATTTTCGAATTTCTCCAATTCATCGACGGGTATGACCTCAAAGGGACACAACGTCGGGTCGGCGCATTGTGTCTCGTTGTAGGGCCCGGTCTTGAACTGCTGACACATCACACATGGACGGTACTCGAGACATTTGGTCGGACATGTCTGAACATTGAGGTGACGGTATACCATCCTCGAGGTGAAACGCTCTTCTTGGGTGATGTACTTTTGAGCGGAGCGTGTGTAATCAGCCTCTATTCAATACCACATCCTGCTTTGTGGAGACCGAGACTGGCGGGCCCCGATCACGTCATTTTGCGGAGAACTAATAACAAAATAAAGTGAATGTCTGTGAACGAGACACTAACAGTGCACGTATCACACAGCACACCGCTGTATCGCTCGTCACACTTGCATCGACCGCACACGCATGTGCCGTGACCGCTGCACATTTTCTGCAACGAAAATTTTTTTTTGAAAACAATCTTTTTTTGATCAAAATGTTGCAGCCGCGCAATAATGTTTCACGCACCCCGTTCGGCGCCATACAACTGGCTTGACTGATCGGGCAATTGCAAGCGTATCCCGTCCAGCCCTCGTTGCAGATGCACTCCTTGCATTCACATCGCCCTTGGCCTGGAACGTGGGCAACTGGTCAACGTAAACGTTCGTAGTTTTGTAAAAGTCTTGACAGAAGTTTGCATTCCTGAGAATTCAAGCTCAAATACACAATTCGTGCGTCGAAGCGATCTATCGGTTTATCAGCCTTTTCCTCAAACACGTCTCCTGTTATTCGTATGCAACAAACGTTGAGTCCACACTTCCCCGACAGGTGTTATGTTTAAGATCATTGCTGTCCTGTCGATCCCATTGGGTGGAATTCACAAAACAAAGTCAAGCTCACCGTCAAGCTCAACGTCAAAGTTCACCGTCAAACTCAAAGTCACGTGTAAAATAACGGTGAACTATCGCGAGTTCACCGTCAAGCTCACCGTCAAGTTCACCGTCAACTTCAAAGTCAAGCTGAATGTTTCGCTCGCACTGGCACACAACAATGTTTCACTGCCACACAGTGCTGTGCTGCACTGTAGTGTGTTGCCACAGCACAGCCTGTGCTAATTTTAACGTTGTGAAAAGCTTAGTTTGGTTGGCCGACAGTTTTTTCCATTCCCATTGCAAGCCTGACGTTGAACTTGACGGTGAACTCGCGATAGTTCACCGTCATTTTACACGTCTTTGAGTTTGACGGTGAACTTGGACGTTGAGCTTGACGGGTGAGCTTGACTTTGTTTTGTGAATTCCAGCCATTGTCTAGCACTGTGGCTCGCGTTTTGGAAGGTTTTCCTCCATGTATGTAGGCATGTACATTTAGCGTGGAGCTCAGACTTACTTTCAGGCAGAGGCATGCCTAGGCCTACACTCACACCAGCGCCCACACGCCTAAACAAGTACCCGACGCGAAGCATGTTACTAGTACTGTATATGCCCGTCACCAGCAACCAACCGTTGCATTTCTTTCCGTTGTGTCTCGGACATTGATAGTTGTCACACTGACAGAATTTGCCGGTGATGATTTCGTCACCGGGCCGTTTGTGACAGACGCATTGACCGCAGTTGCACGTGCCACGACCCGAACAGATCTCGCTTTCTGGCAATCTGTGAATGCAACAATAGGTTCAGGTTAGTTATCGATCGTCAATGACAAATTTTTAAAACTGGTTCCGTATCCTTTTGGGCCAGTGAATCTTTTCGGCCACCGCACTTTTTGGGCCATGTTACTTTTTGGTACAGGTACTTTTTGGGCCAGGTACTTTTTGGGCCACGTTACATTTCGGACTAGATACCTTTTGGGGCAGGTACCTTTTGGGCCACATGTGCATGGTGTACCCCTTGGGCCATATTTTAATGTTTAGTCACATGATCGCTTGCGCAGTGCATAAAATTGGACGACGCTTGTGCTCAAATATTTAATACAACAGTTATTCCCACGGCAGTCTTCGTCAGTCAGACAGGCGCACACTGCAACGTTCCATGTGGTTACGTCAGAGAGCGTGAGGTTACGTCAGTGAGAGCTTATGGCAGAAGTATTTTTATATGGGCGGAGTTACACTACCCCAGTAGGAAACCAGATTGTTGATTCCAGAATGTCCGGAGTCCGGACCAAAAATTAAGCCCTTGTTCAAATTCGTCGTTTCCGCGTCAGCCAGTACCAATTCACCCCCTAATCGAAGACCATTCACATCCCATTTCCAACATGTAGTATCCTTAACCTGGCAAAGGTACTTCTTGGTTCTTGACCACCCTATACATGTGTGGAATCAGAACAACCGAATACACTCTTTAGACATAGAACGACATCAACTTGGTGATCGGATCGGATGTGACTTGCCTTGGTCACACGTGTTTCTTGCATTAAGGATGTTAAAATTTTACTGGAGCACTAATTCCTCCAACTTAAAAGTTATTCATCTTAGGTCGGCGAACATATTTTACGTTGGTCGAAATGAGTGGCATCACTAAACTTCTTAATATCCTTAGTTCAAAGAAGTCACGTCACCAAGGCAGAACTGGTCCGCTCCGATCACTAAGTTTGATGTCGCCTACAGTGAATCCTTTTGTAGTCAATTTTTTAACATGCAATAATACTGTGGATCACAATCCGCAGTTAACCCCCGAACAACTTCATACACACGTATGAAGTTGTTCGGGGGTTAACTGCGGAACACAAGTAACCAGATTTTGTGATCAAAAATAATCTGGCTTCGTTCCAGATCCTATAGTCAGCTTACAAAACCCCCAAAAAATCACACCATGATCAAGAGTGGGCACCCAAAAAAAGTTGAAATGTGATGCGCGCCGTCAAACGGTTTTTACCCACGTGCCTTATATCATCATTTATGTAACATCAACCAATCTGCCGTCTACGTCTATGCATGTAAAGCCAAACTACGCCAACACGAGCCCGATTTCGAAGGTGGTGTGTATTCAAAATGAATAGAAAGAGAAAATCATCATCCTCCACTTTGTATTCTTCGACATGTAACATTTCCCAAATCAGCAGCCACGTCAGAATGTTTCACTATTCTGCCAGCTGCGAAATCGAGCTCATGTTGGAGTAGTTTGCCTATATGTTGATGGCGATCGATAAACCAATGCGCACTTTCGATTTCCGACATTCGGAGAGTCATAAATGTTTCAACAACGTTACAAATAGGGTCTAAAGAGTTGACAGAAACGCTGGAGACATCGCTTCCGTTTCCGATAAAAAAGAAATCAACAAAAAACAATGTTTGTGGTCGAACGGAAAGTCTGTGAGTGGTTGGTTAATTATAGACACAATTGCCTGTCAGACAAGCGCAACGCCACCCCACCCCCCGCACATGCCTGTCGGGAATGATACCCACACACAGCTGGTCCCACATAGGGCTCCACCATATCCATAGTTTTTGAAAAAAACCCGAACCGAAACATAAAGCAGATGACGAAAATGTCGGTCTTGCAACTTGTAGCTGACGTGCACAATTTGTACAGTCACCCGAACATTTTCATACACAGCTTTCGGTTTCGGGTTTTTTTTCAAAACCCGAAACAAAAAAAAAAAAACACATAGTACTTATGTTTTTGATCTAAAAGCCTAAACCTTGGTCCAAAATGCATGTGGCATCTGTCGTGCAACTTTCACATAATCAACGCTAGATCAGCTCGCCACAGGTACTGTGGACGTGATCCTGGTTCAGGCTGTCATTTGACAGATTGTAAAAATAAACATGTGGCCCAGTCCAAAAAGTACGGTGGCCCAAAAGGTTCACTGGCCCAAAAAGATACGAAACCATAAAACTTGACAAAGGTTAGAGCAGATGTGACGTGACCTAATGGCAGCCGGTAGTTTGATGGCAGCGGGATTTCATTTGGCTCAGGCTTTTTATATTCATTCAGTTGAGCGTATTCGTTTTCATACGAGCCAGCGTGTTATGCGACCGACTGCGCGATAAATTTCTCCTGACAAAATCGACTGACATATAATTGGTGCACTAACTGTCTGCATCGTTCATCCAGTTCGGACGTGGTCGCGTCCATGTTCGAGCACTCGCAGCTGCGACCGACGTTGTTGCCGTGACATTGGCACACGCCGCACACCATGTCGCCGTTGCCCGAACATTGACGCGAATTGCGCACGACACTCTGCAACAGATCGCGATGACAATTGGGCGTTGCAATCAACAGCACAAGCACCATTGGAAGTGTGTTCGGAAATTCAGGTATGCCAGGGTGTCGAAATGTAAACCACCGGGTGTGTAGTCATTGGAGCTCAAACGCCACTGATGTTCTTACGTTCTTCGTATACAGTGGACGGTAAAATTTGAGTCACCGCCCCATCTGATTTTTACGTCGACATACAGAGAAAATCGGTGCGATTCCATACCGTTCCTAGAAATGGTTGCACAACCGCATAACTCATTGAAACATCACCCACTCTGTCGTCATAGGCACACGGACAGTCGCAGTCAACGCTGACTTCCAAATCGACGAATTCACTCAGTCCGGCGGGTCGGATTTCGATTTTGAAGTTCTTCTGATCGACGCATTTGACGTGTTCGAGCTCGACCTCGTACATGATCGAATCGCCCAATCGCACCTCCTCGCAAACGTTTGTCTCTTTCATTTCGGCGCTGCAACAAAAATAATTTGAATCACAATAAATGATTTTAATTGAAGATTTTGGCGCTTCTATGGTAGCACAATAGCATGAAACATCACATGACAGTGACGTACGTCGGCGGGTCCTTGCAACGCGTGCGATATTTTAGACGCAATCCCTGAGTGGCGTTGAGGTTGTCGACGAGAATCAGCTTTTCGGCGATTTTCTGAAAATTATCGACTAATCAACCAATAATATCGACTAATCATGTATACACCGAGTGAAACATCAGTCGCACGCACATGATATTCCTCCTCAATCAATCGCACAATGTTGTTCGAATCATCGGCCAATTCACCCACCGACGCTGACACATCGGGCAGCGCGTCCTTGAGACGGTTGAATAATGGCAGTTGTTTTTTGGTCACCTGCAAATGTACGCACACGGTCAGGGGGTCGATATGCGACTCAGATCAAACAGGATGTGTCGTGCTTACGGGACTTTTTGTGTTAAGATTATTTGGAAATTTACTGGTTTATGTACCATCAACCTTCGACCAGAGTAAGAGTTGTTGATTCGGGGATCCGGGAACGATTTTTACGCTGGTCAAACTTGGGTGTATAGCAGCATACCGGTAAGTTTCCGATTAATCTTCGATCATACAAAAGAGTCACGCGACCGCACAATAAGAACAGCAGCGTACCGCAAAAATAATGTTCGCCTGTGACTCGCGTATCTTCTGATGCAATTGCGAAATGCTGGGATAATCCTGCTCACTGGACATGTAATATTCGCCATTGGCCATATGACAACTGCCGTCGTTGGGCACGACCACACCGGCCAGCTGACAACAAATTGAAATTTTGACAAAAATTGTTTAGTTTTGTAAACATAACTATGTAGATTGTTGTAAAAGAGAGCGAACCCGTCCGTCACCGGCGTAATGGAATCCGGCATCGGTGGAGAACACGATCATTTTGCGCGACTTCTGACGCCAGCCAATTTCGTCCTGAAGTTGATTGTTGGGTTTTTTAAAATTTAAAATATTTTTGTCAAAATTTTAAAATTGGACATCAATGTATTGGCTCGACGTCGCAAATTCAGGTATAAAAACTGATAGGATGAGAAAAACGGACACTTTCAGAATGCAAAATTTTGAAATTAAACACTCGAGGGTCAAAGCATGTACAAGTATCAATACAATCGCGTTTCGAGAATTGCGTGCTAGGGTGGGAATGGTTGCATGTGTCGAGAATTCTTTCCAATATTATTATCATACATGATAGCCACTCACGGTGCACACAAGTGATTGCATGATGGCGTCAAAACCGCCCTCGGGTCCATCCAGATTACCCGATATCTGGGCGGCCTTGACTTTGTTCTTGAACATGGTCGTGTTGGTGGTCAAAGTCATTTCGTGCCGAAACCCATACGGCGGTGAACACACCGAACACGGACGGTCACGGCTGAAACGTCAGTTGGTTTGACTGAACCGTGAGTGAGCGCCTGACACAGCAAGGTGACTGACTAACCGTTCCGGTCGCGGGTCAACGAACGGTACCAGTGTCTTGTCGACGAACGAACCGAAACCGAGACGGAAATTGTTGGTGATCTGATTCATTCGCGCCGCTGAAACAAACAAATACGTAACATTGAGTCTCAATGTATATTTGTGCAGGAGTGATATATGCTATCCACGGTTGGCATTTAGCCAGGCACGTTTCTGCCTGCCAAAGCCGGTCTCACATGGCACGCGCTTTTGTCTTCCAAAACCAAACTCTGCACCAGAAAATACTACCGCATTAATAAAAATTTGGAAAGAACGTTAAAATTAACCGAGAAGATCGCCGAGTTCACTGAGTTTTTCCTGATCGTCAATCATTGAGTGCGACATGTCCATCAAATAGTATAAATCGACTGGATAGTTCTTCACTTGACGATAGATTATGTTGAACTTGAATTTGTCCACTGGAAAAAATATGGCGGCCATTTTGCCACGGTCGGTTTTGCCAAATTTTAGTTCTCGTATAAATTTAGTAACACTCCCGGACGGTGTTAAGCTCGGCTACTATGCCTGGTGGGTTTTTAATGATCAGTATGTCCAATAGTTTTATTAACTATTAGCAGCTTTGCTGATCCCACTATTTCCAATCACCATCGTAAATGCTGTCTTGAGCCCGGTTTGTTCATTAACTATCAGGAAACAACTGTAGCGCTAGTCGAAACCATACAGTCTGCAAATCTTCTAACATCCTTCCTAAATCACGCCGTGACCAGGTCGTATCGACATGATCAGCAAGCTTGATACCCGGGCCGGGAATGCACAACTCACTTGGTCGAAGTTTGACGGTGATGCGTTCGGGGAACAGCTGTCGCTTCAGATTCTCGACTTTGGTTGGGTCTTGTTTCGGAAATTGCTGAAAAAAATTATTGTTTTTATACAAAAGCGCAATTTATAATTAATACGACGGCCCTAAAAATCTAATGGAGGGCAACTGCAAAATCACAAGTTTCGTGGTTGAAACTGGGTTCAGTCTGCAAGGCGGCGGTCAAACCCAATGGCAAACATTACGATCAGCAGTGTCATATGCAATGGGTGCAATATCCTATGTACATAGCTCTAGTGTCTGAATTGAGCTAATGTGCATACGGCAGTTACCATCCGCACTTACCAGGCCTGGATACATCTGCAAGAGGGATACATGTACCAGTCACAATGGAAACATGCGGCTCTGCCACATCGGTAATGAATTTCAAATCAAGGAAAGACAGTTTCAGCTTCAGGTCATATCAGTGAAATGAGACAACAAAAGACTTTCGTTCTGACGGTACGTGTAGAAGACCAGAGTTAGGGGTGGACTTGCTTTAGGGTTAGGCGCACAAGCCTTTTTAAGGTTGGCCTGGATGAGTTGAGCTGAGTTGGTGCCCAAAAATGCCCCGTGACCCAAACGTACCCCATGTGTCTCCGACTCGGTCTGCGGGTTCTCATAATCTCCCTCGTTGCCACAACCGAACTGACTGAGTCGTGAGAACGAGTCGCATCGCGATAGTGACTCGTCGTAACCCTGCGACAGTGAAACGTCACAGCATTTCAAGCTGTTTTGTCTTTGCACTCATGGAGCCACTTAGCTGACAAGGCATGTAGATGGAATTGAAGCCATTCTAATCAATAACCACCAAAATACAAGACCAACATCTTTTTTGCACCAAGCGCACGATGTGTGAAACTGAATGCATTGTGCACAAGTGTAGTTGTCGCGCGACAGTGAATGGCACGGGAACTTCTCGTCTGCAAATAAAACATTAAATCAGTGCAAATCGGTTATTTAAAATTGATTCTTGACAAGCTTTGAAAACAATTTTACTTTTATCATCTTCGTCCGGTAAACATGTCCTCCAGGACACCGCCAATACGACAGCTATGATAAACGCTCGCAACTTCATCCTCACCACACAAACACCGGTGCTGCACCGGAGACCGAATTAATTTATTGACGGTTTACTAATTGAAGGAAGTTAAATTCTACTTTTTAGTTGCTGAATCTGGAATAAAAACCAACAGTGAAACCCCAACCCCCCAAACCCGGTCTGCTGTATGAAACATCGTATTAGTCATCAATGAAAAAGAGAAAAATAAAGATGCGCATCAAGTTGCAAGTGAATCACAGCACCACCAGACCACTGTGACAGTTGGGCGCGCCTGGCAACGAAGGAAACATTTGCTGTTGTTTCGGTCAATTTTGAAGAAAACCAGGTTTTTCAAGAACGGAATGTTTGGAAGCCAAAAGCGAACAAGAATGCCCCTGCCAAAGAAGTTCAGTCCTCAAAGCACTTTTAGTGGAGACCCCAAAACGGCCAAAAAAACAAGCCCATAAAGAATGCAGTGAATCATCACATGGGTGCAACCCAATCCAGAGAAACAATGTGACTATCAAGTCATAAACGACACAACATGAAAAGTCGTCCGTACTACAACATGACTGTGACATAAGCCAAGGGGAGTTTATTGATAGATCAATGTGTGTGATTCTTGGAACGATGCGATCTCACGCATGGATGGAAGGGGCGTAATCAGCATCCAGAATGCAGTGTAAGGTACTCCATTGGGATATATTTGGTGTTGGGTCGGTCGGTTGAGTAATAATAAAGTATGAAATACGCACGCACGCTGTTGTGTATTTACCATTTGCCATCATTGGCCACAGAGCAGAATATTATGTGCTGAAAATGTTGCGAGGCCAGAGCGAGTACTCACAGCACCAAACGTATAAACACGAATGTATGCGAGTACATACAACGACAACACAGCGCGCGCGCATTGAGCGACCACACATCCACGTACATGTACAGCCAGAATAAACGCGCAGCAGGAGCAGCCAGGGACGTACCCAGTATGATACGAGCACAAACGTTTCACGGCAGACCAACCCAACGCTGTAGAACGTATACACAGACGTTATGTATGGTTGGTGCTCAGTCACTGCCTGCTTGCGTCCCTCTGGTTGTCGGGCGGTCGGGTGATGCCACTCCGTTGTGTGTTGTTGTTAGCTGCTGCTAGCTGAAACACTGACGGGACGCACATACTGTATGTAGTGGGTTCTCAGCTCGATGCTTCTTGATTTGATGCTCTCTGCGCTGCTGCCTGCCGGTTTGTTAGTTTGTACATGGTACACGTACAACATCGCTTACTGGTGTTCATACTTGCTTGCTTGTGTACCACCGTGCATAGTAGCCACTACTGTACACAGCTGCAGCTTGCCGTGCAGCATCTGTAGCTACTATGTGGAGCTAATCACGCTACCGCTTTACACCCACCAGGAGTGTATGCTACAACACAGAGTGGTCGGACTGCGTACAAACTGGCTGACTGGCGGTTTCTGATTAGCTGTCCGCACCGCGCTGCTTGTTTGGTATAGTGTGTGGGGAACCACATTTCTGGACGCCAACGTGTTTCCTTTTGGAAACGCGCTTCTTTTTGCGCGAAAAATGTTAGCTTAAGAAAAGAAGCCACAGCTACTGTGAACCCAAAGTTTTTCCAATGACACCGTTTCACCGACGCGAATAAAAAAGCGAGCCAAAAGCACTGGTTCCATTTGGTCTCCCTTTGGTATGTGTATCAAACCTGTTGTGCTGCTCTTGGCTGAGTAACGAAATCGACCCCCGTGGGCTTGGCACATACTTTTTGTTTGAAAATTTTACTTCTTGAACTTTTGGACAGGGACGTATACTTTACAAATCTAAGCTGAACACGCACTTTGGTGGGATATTAGCTGCATGATGTTTTCACTAGAATTTCCCGTGCTAATGCCTACGTTGAAACCATGTGCGTGTGTACCCAATGTTCCAAAAACTGGTCGGATTACGATTGTAGACCACGCCCAAATACCACCTGTTGTCAGCCTGAATCTGTATTTTGAAATCCCAGGCATGAAATTCTCACAGCGCATGACTGGATTTCGTGTTTGTCTGTCTGCATCCTTATAATGGTTCTCTTGCCAAAACGCAATATTCAGCTTCACCAGCTATGCGCGCTGGCAATTTACCATTTACAATACTGTCTGAATTTATTTTAGCTACCCACGTCAACGTCAGAATTTCACAATATTATTACTTTGACCAACGCCATGAAGCATCTGATCTGTGCATCCTTCGTGATCTTCGTCTATGCTTTCACATCAGTTTCTGCCGATCATTGTGCAGCACACAATTCTACCTGTGAAACGTGTCTGCGTCGCTCAAGTGTTGGTGATGTTTCAATTTTAATGACAATATAATTTTAAGACTGAATGGTATTTTGAGAACTTTCCAAATAGGGTCCCAAGAGCTCTAAGTATTTGGGAAACAACATTCTTGACAAAAAGCCGGATTTTCGCACTTTTTCCGAATAGTGCCCCTGGGGCTCTGGACGGAAGACTCTTTGCGTGTATGTGTATCCAATCGATTTCATTTTGTCAGTGTTTCTGGTGCGACACCACATCCACGTGTCAAGGTGTGACGGCAAAGGACAAGCTCGGCTGCGCCTTCATTCACAGTCGATGGGGCGTTTGCGGATGTGAGTCGGAGGGGTGGGCATGCTGCCACAATTTTGATACTAATCCGATAGCAAGTACACCAGTAAAGAAACACAAATCAGGATCAAACTTGGAGATCAGAATGGCCACAATCTGTCTCCTCGGTCACGTGACTTTCAGGCCGAATTCACAACGCAGCGCGTTAGCGTGTTGCTGATTAGCGTGCACGCGTTTGCATTCACAATGGAAAATTGAAAAAGCGCGTTAGCGTGCGCGCTTATCAGTGACACGCTAATGCGCTAACGCGCTAAACAGCAAAACGCGATTGCATTAGAAATGTCACGTGCACTAGAAAAAGATTTTTTCCCATTCTTTCCAGTACCTCTACTCGCGCTGCTCATCATGGCCGGCATCGGTCTGCTTCTATTCGTGACCGGTGCATGTTGTGTGTGGTGCAAATGCAGACGATGTTGTCGTGAGCGTCGACAAAGAAGGTTGGGATTGACTTGTGCCTGTTTCAGCAAGCACATTGCACCGGTCTCGGACTTGGAGGTCGCCCCCAGATTTACTGTTGCTAACCGGGTGACCTAATTATGAGCAAGCGTGGTGAAAGTGCCTATCAAACTTTCGACCAACTTAAAAATGGCTCATTACAATGGTCACAGACATGTTTACACTTGTCGTCAAGTTTGATACCTAAAAATATCGGTGTTTCTGATCCAAAATCTGCCAAGTCGTATACCGACCCAGAACAGAGCGTTTGACGTAGGGCTCGCGCGGGAAATTTTTTTGAAGGACGGGAAAAATTGGGGAAATTTCCCGTTTTCCCCAAGGGTCTGGGAATTCTTACGGGAAATGGAAGTTTGGAATTTTGAAGGACGGGAAATGTCGCGGGAAATGGTTTTCAGAATTTTGAAGGACGGGAAATTGCGGGAAAAGGCCTATTTCCCGCGGGAAATGCGGGAAAACGGGAAATTTCCCGCGGGAAATGGTGTTATTTCCCGCAGATTTCCCGCGCAAAATAGGAATTTCCCTCAAATTTCCCGCTGAAAATAAGAATTTCCCGTAAATTTCCCGCGGAAAACATATTTCCCGCCCTAGTTTTTGGTTTGATAAGTTACTAACGCAATAGCTGGCCGCTATAAGCGTTCCTTTGATGTGTTAAAAAGTGGATGACAAGTCCTGTTGTCTGTTGATGTAAACTGGCAATGTAAAAGAAGGGCACTCAAAGATAAAGTTGCCCTTTGGAGGATGAACAACGACTGTATAACAGTATTTACCAAGAATTCAGGCCTATTCATGCTGAGACACGTTCAAACGAGTGTTCTAGTTACACACACGTGCCATTAAATCCGTGAATTTCTTGATTGATCGGTTCAGTGCGTGAGCCGCTGCTAACTATAAGTTGAAAAATGCAGTCTAAGTCAATTGCTCAGTGTCGTGATCTTCATGAACAGGTCTGAAAAAGACAAAAAGTCTATTTTCAACCCATACTAAAGAAGAAAAGCCAACAAAAGATGATCTGATCGTTTCGATTTCCCGTTTCCCGCGGGAAATCTCACGGGAATTACTGACGGGAATTCCCGCGCGGGAAATGGTCGAAGGACGGGAAAAAGAGGGAAATGGCCGATTTCCCGCGGGAATTTTCAGGCACTATTTCCCGCGGAAAATGCCACTATCCACAATATTTCCCGGGAAACGGGGAAGGGAAATTTCCCGCAAATTTCCCTCCCTGCCGCGAATTTCCGCGGGAAAAAAATTTCCCGCGCGAGCCCTAGTTTGACGTTCACTGACAGCCACTGTGCGTCTTGTGCAGCATTTGATGTTTCAACACACGCGTATATAAAGCTTTCGAACGCAGCTATGAACGCGAACGATTCGAAAACGAACAACGCGCCGAGGCACGAAGGGCAGAACGGATGGAACGGACCGAAGACAGACAACGAACTCGGGACAGACTCAGGGAACAGTATGGTTGGTCACGTGTTTGTTATCAGGCCCAGCTTAAATCTTCTCAACGATCAAGCACTTTGCATATGGTCGACAGGGCGATGCTTTTCTGTTTTCAGGTATTCCCGCACGAACTCCGAACAACTATGAACCACTGGACGATGCGTCTCAAGGATGACCTAACCGTGTCCATTGTTTTACACCACTTGTTTACCTGTTAAAAAACCTTTGATCCTCAGCATGTTTTACATGAGTGAATTTTTACAATTTGTCGCATGTCTTTCTTTTTCCCGCAATTTGATTTCATTTCATTGATTCACTGATGTCTCAATACGGTTTTGTCATCTTCAGTTACGAACAAAGCAGGTTTTATGATTTGTTGTGTTTCTATTCAGATATGGTAAGGCATAAAACGTGTAACAATGCTTTCATTTTATTCGACAATTCTGTTCAAGCTCACAATTATGTATAATACAAGAACAAAAATTTTCAACGCACACATTTGAAGGCAAATAAATACACGACTCGACGGTTTGAGACCAGAAAATAAACATGCAATCATGGTACACATGCTGTAGATTAGGGATACAGGTAAATACGGCACTACAACTATACGATTTGCTAGTGGACAAGACCATAACCGTCACAAGTTTTCAAAAAATGCGCAGAAAAGCCACATGGCAGCCTCGAAAGCGATGATGAAAATTTGACGAGCAGATATATATAGATAGACAGCTTGACCAAGTGCTGCTCTCATAGCTGCGAATTCATCTGTTCGTGTTGTGCGTGTTGATGCGCTGCCGACGGGGGGGCGCCCATGCCAAATCGATAGAATTGTGAATAGATTAGCCCGGCACCCGCAATCGCGTCCGGCACACCCACCGTTGAGATCGGATATTTGCACACCTGAACGCAGCACAAACGCGGGGGGTTATCACATCTAGCAAGATGACAATTTACGTTTGTGAGGATTTTTGTAAAACGCGTTGCTGCCTGATCCATAAAGCATGCAGGCCAACAGTGCGCGAGTCCTGCGCTTGACGGATCAGGCCAAGCCGTTGAAAGCCAAACCATTCTACCGTCAGAGCACGCAAACTAAACCGATGAGCATGTGAAACATCAACCAACCAGCACCGGTGTGAACACGAACACAATGTCGTTGCGCATCCACGAAGCCAATGGACTGAAATTGGGCAGATTTGTATTGCCGCACGCCAACTGCGGGATCAACATCAAATGTTGTCGTGCGTAAAAATCATATAAAATACCATATGAATACTGTGGTAACATGGCTTCTGCTTTACAAGTCTATGAAAAAGGATCGGCTGCCACTCACTCGTGCGCATTGAATTTGTACATTCGACCGAGCTCCTTGTCGAGCACGAAATTGTTGGCGATCCTCAGATCAACCGCACCGGTATCGATGTGACTAGAGAGTGTGCCACTGCCACATGCCTGTCGTACGGCAACACGAGCACCGGCCGCCGCTGCTGCCGCCAGATTCGACCAGTCCTGACCTCGGACGGCCTGAATTAACATTTAAACCAATCCTCACGCCAACGACGGAGGCAGATTTGGAAGATCGGATTGTTCAAACCCGGCCTCATGCTAAACCAGATGAGTAACGTATGTACTACCAAACCAACAATGATGTGATAAGTGAGTGAATGGAAGTGCACGCGTGTCAGGCGTTTGCCGTCCTTCGAGCCACGTTCATGTCCGAATGTCTCCAGCAGCCAATTGATCATCTCGACCGCTTTGTGCACGTGAATTGTGCCGGCGCGAATCTGAAATTTTTCGATATATCTTTTTCTGCCACAATTTTGAAATGTCCAAGTATGAACATGAACTCACGGCCATATTATCGAACGCGTACGGGCCTTCGCCGACGAACGACAGAAACGCGAGGTCTTGTTCGTTCACACCAACAGAGTCCATCAGAGGGATCAGCTGAAAAAATCAATGAAATTGCAGAAAACTAAGTATTCCTTTGGGCGCCCTTAGATATAGTGGAAAATGGAAAGGAAAAAATATTCTATGTTCAAGTTTTCCATTTCCATTTTCCAATATGACTAAGGGCATACTGGAAAATCAAAAATGGAAATGAAATAAAACATTTTCTGCAGCAGTCATGTGACAAAAACTGTCAGAAACTGCGAGAAATTTAGCATATTGCACAGCATACCCGTTCCAGCAGCATTTTGACGTAGTCCGGTTTGTGAATGCTGCCCAGCTGCAGATGCACGGGTGTGGTGCGCGGGATCTGCACCAGACTGCGTCGGATCATTCGGATTTTCTCCTGGAACAACTCCGATGTTTGATGACCCAACAGATGCAGACCGGACAGCACGACCAGGTCGGGCTTGATTGAAGCGATTGTGTTGAAGAACATGTCGATCACGATAGAACTGCCGCTGCAAATGGCTGATGTTTCATACATGTACATACGCTATGACGATGTATTCAATATAACATCATTACCTAACATCTACCAGCTGTGAACTGTCATACACTTCCTTCAAACATCAGTCAACCTGAACAGATCGTGCGACGCGATGAATCGACTGGACAGAGGCGCGACGAATTCGCCGTAGATTTGCCCCATTTTGTAGTCCATAATGATGTGCAGTTCGTCCTTGGCGATTCGCGCCGTGTTCTCTGTCCGTATGCTCGGGTGCAACAGCGCCTTGGCTCGAGGCCCGATCGGACCAACCAGTGTGATCTTGGGGAAAAAATCGATATTCGACTGAAGTGAAACATAACATCAACAAATGGATTCACAATGATTCACCTCGAGGTGTGGCTCGGTCTCAATCATTTTCGTCGCCAGCAGAGCGGCGTTACCACCAATGTGCAGCTGAAAACAAGTAAGCGGTTAAAATACATAATTGAAGCGGCAAGATGCGATGTTATTCAGGCACTTTTGACACAGTTCACAAACGACAGCGAAACATCAGTGTTGAGGTCATGTTTGAAATGCCGAACAAAAATACGGCGCTTCAGAACCAGAAAAGCTGTCGATTTACCGGAAATGGACTCTGGAACCACGATGAGGAACAAAACAACTAAAATATCCGGCAGTCAGACCCTCTAGCAGCGAATCATTCCCGTGGCCGTGATCAAGCAAGGTATTCAAGGCTGAAGTCATCCCAACCGCGTGCGGCAGTATCTCGGCCTCCTTGAGCACGGCGTCGAACAGTTTCTTGTCCTGAATGAATCGTTCGGTGGGCGCGCCCTCGACAAAATAATGCGTGAACGTCTCGGACAGCTCGTCGGCGTTGCTGATCGTCGCGTGACTTTTGGCCGTCGTTGACGTGACGTTCATTGATGCCAACAGATTAATGCCCGACACGATCACGTCGACGTTCGAATTGAAACTGAACCAATGCATTTATTCCCTGATTTTATGTCTTTTCTCAAACTTTTGCTGTCGGTTAGAAATGAGAAATGTGACGGCCACCAACCCGACGACAATATTTCTGACTTGTGACGGCGGAGCCTGAATCACTTTGGTCCATGATTCGACGATCGCCTGTTCAATCGTGAACGACTCTCTTCGCTTCACGTCCATGTGTCTGTGTTGATTTTCGACATCGTCACAAAGTTTCAGACCAATCAAATCACCAGCAAAAAATGCGCAAACCTTGAATACCAATAGGTCAGGCTGGCCACGATCACCGACACGTGCAGCCAACTGTGCTTGTTCACCGTGTACAGAAACATTGTCGTTTAAATTTTCGAAATTTACGGAATCAATATTCTGACATCGGCGAAAACTTCGAAAATAAAAAAACGGCAAGTCAAGTTTTTCAAACGTGCATCACAAATGTTCAATCCTGCCGCTGTGGTGTGTGCTGCTGTGCTCTCATGCCTGCGCCCGTGCGCCACACAAACACACCAAGACAACATACTGGTTGGTGGTTAGCAAATGACATGCAGTGATGTCACTCGGCGTATGCCTGTTAATCGTGTCTGCACTGCAGTGCCTGCGCGGGGTGTTCGGTCTCAGAACTGTGCCTCAGCTCCACTTGTTTTTTTGCACATTTTTGCTTCTTCATTCTTATTTCATGAAGTTCTTCTTTGGTGTTTGGACAATTGCTTTAAACTTTGGGGGCTCTATAGACTCGGGGCCACCCCCCAGAAACTACCGTAATCCATGTGCTACCTTACCCAAACTTTTGTCACGTGATATACAGACCCATATGAACTTGTAATATTAGTTTTGGTCGTGTCGGTCAACGGAATCGGTTACGGCCGATCGCCATCGGTGGTATCGAGGTCAAATTTCAAAGTTGTCCGAATGTTATATGTAGCACCTCTATCACGTTCAGAATTTTTCGCTGATTCCAAAAATGTTAAGCTTATTTCAATCTGATCACGGAAGAAAAGGCTATTGGCAATCTCACGTGCATTCTGTGCTTGTTTCAGGGAACTTTCGTCTGAGGAATGATACCCAGTCGCTGCAGGTACTGCGCGGCTTCAAGTTCAGTCATGCTGCAAATTTGATCCATAAACATGCGCTGGGGTTGTTGGGCCTGAGCCATAATGCGGCTTAATCGGCACGGGTGCTATGTGCGCACAACACCATGTAACCAACATGCAACACCCAGTGCACATGCTGCCTCAAGGTCACTTGCCCCTATGCGCGCTGATTGGCTGCACTGTTGGCTAAAATCCAGCGAGCGTGCAACTGAGATTAAAAATAGACTGATACTCTTTCATGCGAAGTCGGAATGAAATAAGCTTAACATTTTTGGAATCAGCGAAAAATTCTGAACGTGATAGAGGTGCTACATATAACATGCGGACAACTTTGAAATTTGACCTCGATACCACCGATGGCGATCGGCCGTGACCGATTCCGTTGACCGACACGACCAAAACTAATATTACAAGTTCATATGGGTCTGTATATCACGTGACAAAAGTTTGGGTACGGTAGCACATGGATTACGGTAGTTTCTGGGGGGTGGCCCCGAGTCTATAGAGCCCCAAACTTTGCATTATTTCATTTGTATAGTTTCTTTGAACTGTTATCGCGCCAGAACGCAGACATGCTCTGCGGGCCGGGCCGCAGAGCCCGTTTTGTTTCTTTCAGCCAGGCCAGGCTTTCAGCACCACGAAAAGCGACCAGCGCTGACGTGGCAACGCAGATCTGGACACCGAATAAAGCCCCGAAAGTGAATGAAACATTCAAATTTGCATTCTCACTGAGCTGCAGAGCGCTGTGACGTGTCACCAAAATTTTTGCGTGGTTCTCCAACCTCATAAAAACGGCAACTTTTCATTATGAAATGCAGCTTAGCCTGAGTGCTTGACTATTTATTCTTCATGATCAATTCGGCATTTGTTAATAGGAAGCTTCTCGATTTTGTCCACATCACAGTATTCTATCGTTCATTCATAGCTCATTTCACAGGACTATTAAATGTGCTGCTGCAAGTGACTTCCATTTCGACAGCTGGCGCTTGTTGTTTGACTTCACGCCCGTTTCTCGTACAAAAAAGCTGCAGCCAAATTATGCGTGGAATTTTATTTGCCATGCATACGTACACACATGCCAATGCTAATGTATAGACATGTTTTGCACGTTTGCTGCCGCTGTTGGCGGGCCGTCATGCTCTGCTGTCAAGTCCATGTCAGCACAGTTCACCCACGCAGCACGTGTTTTCCGAGATCATAAACCATGTCGTCAATCTACCAAGCTCATACCTTTCCCGTTGCCTATCCATTATTCTGCTGCATATGTTTCCCAACACCGAGTCATCGCATGCGTCGAGCACCAGTGGCCAGTCCTCAGGTTCGATGATGTTTCAGTTGAACGCAATGGCCAATCTGCGCAAGAAGTTGATCTGGCTGCAATACGTGCTCAACGCACTGGCCGTGTTTGGCCTGGTCATATCGTGCTATGGCCTCTTTGTGGAGCTGCAAATCGACAACAACCCCGACTATCAGCCAATGTGCGACGTCAGTGAATGGATTAGTTGCTCAAAGGCACTCAACTCGACGTTAGTGACTTGTTTTTGTTGATTCTGTTTTTCTTCACTTTTACTCAAGCGTTTCTGGCCGCTACTGTATATGTAGGAATTTGTGCATGATTGGGGGGCATTCTGACCACAGTAGCAACTTCATTTCAATGATTGGGTCACATTGAGTCACTGCTTGGACTTGAAATCGTTGTTATCATGCCCATGTCATGTATATGTAGAACAATCCAGTGTCATAGTTTCAGATATGGTCGTGGTCTGGGTCTGGTTGCCGATGTGCTGGGCGAAGATCATGTGCTCAACCAACGCAATGTTGTCTATGGCATAGGCGTGTACTGCGCACTGTTCTTCCTGTGTAAGTTTGGTTTGATTTTAATTTAATTTTAAATTTTTTATTCACGGTCGTGAAATTGCAGCCTTTTCGAGCAACATGATGGTAGCGTCCGTGCACCTGCTGATCATAATGATGCTCAATCTTCTCAGTCTCTACCTGGCCGCCGTGCTGTACCATCTCGGCACTGTCTGCCTTGTCTGTATCTCCATTTACGCCATCAACTTTGTCATGTTGCCGTTGGCCATATCGCGACGGAACACTATCAGCGCGATGAACAGGAAAAAGTTTATTTGATGATATGCTCGCTTAGCAATGGTTTCCAACTGATAGTATAGTTGATCGACTAGACTCAAATTTTGGCTGTTATTATTTATTTTTTTATCATGCATTATCTATCGGCGCTGTAAAGCTGTGTTGTGTTTGAACCGTGCCTCTGTTTTGCACAATATACTATACATACAGTACGCTTTCATTTGTATCGTTTTTGTTGTTTGTTGATTGGCTTGCTTCCGGAATACAATTCCAAATGAAGTGTTGTGTCATGAACCGATCCCTAAATACGACATGATAACTACAAAAATGCCAGGCACTTCCTTCACCCCTTAATGCTGGAACACCATCCAGTCAAATAGCATAAGATGTTCTTCACCCATTTGCCGATTTTCACCATGATCGAATGATAGCGTGTGTTGAAGTGACGGTCGTTGGCAGCGCGCCAAAAGGACGTCGCACTTATACTGTATGTATATCAGACGTATAATATGTATACCTAGAGTGCAATAAAACAGCATGTCTGACCTGTCACGGACAGGGGTGCACCGGACCATATCATCGGCACCATCTCATGGTGTCCCACTTACGCATACCAAAGGCTAGGAATGGTCAACTTCCAAGCCAACACCCAACATTCACCCACCACCTTTGGCGCACCAAACATCGTGACCGGATGCAATGCATGGTGTAGTCGTAGTTCGCCAGTGCAAGCAAATAGCAACCGGTCAAGCCGTTGTAACACTGATCGTGCACTTTGCAGCAGCTGAATGAGTATCTGAACTTTCGTCTGTGATAATAACTATAGCATGTTCGACTACCCATCGGTTTCTCGCCTTTCCCAAAAGTACCCAAGATGTAATAGCGCTGGGTGACAGGGACTTTGCTAGTTTCGTCTTGTTTCCACAGAGACGGGCAGGGCAGCAGCACATCGTCAGTGCGAATGCACCAGATGCCTGGTTGAGTCTAAAACGGATGACTTGATCACAGCTTTCTTATTGGTTTCAACGGACGTGTCAACAGCATCCAACGGCTGACCATTACCACCAACACCACAGTAATTGGCATAGTTGACGTATTCGAATGCATTGCGTTCAGTTACACAAGCAATCACGTCGCCGAGATTCCATACGACGTGACAACGAGACGGGACCCAACAGACTGATGACGATTAGAATCGACACGCGCATTTGAGGGAATAGGATGGGCTATGTATGTCTACGTGACTCGAGCTTGTAGTTGCAGGAAAAGGCGTGCGCAAAGCACAAGTACGTTAGATAATGAAGCCGTTCGGGTGTGAATTGTGTGAGCAATGTTTGGGCTGCTCTTTGGATTTCTGTAGTTTGTGATTCACCGAGCACCCTATTGATGAATTGAATGGCTTAGCACTTGAAGCTTATGGCTTTAGGATCACGAAGTTCAGTTGCAATACGTAAACGTCCCAGTCACTACACCGAGTCGGAATGAGAATTTGCCTGAGCACATGGGAACACATTACGGTAGTTAGGTACGATAGTCCTGCAAACAACCCCACAAACTTCATGGCTGCTAAGCGGTGAAGGTCAAACAATAGGTGATGTTTCACGCATTGTACACTACGGCAAATGGTAGTGTTGCCTTGAGAGTCACACGGTGTAGCCAAGTCAGGTCAGCAACAAAAAGTCAAATTTTGCAGATTCTCGTTTTTTTCACATGCACAAAGAAAAACAAAAGCGGCAATGAAGCGTGAAAATCGTGTTTTCATCGCCTGAACACTTTGAAATAGACTTGGTAGACTTCGCTTGGTAACCAAACCTACATAGTTCACTGACAAGTCTATTCCTTGACTCTACAGTCGTGGTTAGGTGACTGATGAGCTAGAGCAAAGCAGCAACATGATGTTTCATTTGCTGATCTGCTCACTATTCTGCGTGACCAGTGTAATCTGTGACCATGGTATGTGGGTGGAGAACAATGGTTGGTGTTATACGAATGACATGGGCACCTACAACTACTCACAAGCCAGCGGCGCATCGACCTGTGCATCGTATGGCGGATACCTGATGACCATCGACAGTGACGCAGAGAACACTTATGTCGTTTGTGAGTGGCTGCTTGTTGTTGGTCTTGCACAGATTGCAACAAACACCAATTACAAAAAATCGGTCTTTTAAACAACTAGAAGATGTACTCAAGGCAAAAAGACCGCTAAATCGTAGGACTTTTATTCCAATACAGTTCAAAAGCAAACAGTTCGCAAGTCAGTTAACCCATTTTCAAGTAAAATGGATTGGCGCGCCCGCAGAAGGGCGGAAATTCCGCGCGCTATGCGCGTGCACTGGATGAAATAACTTAAAAAAACGGAACAACCACTAGGTAAAAAAAATAACTTTTTCGATTTGGCCCTCCTTTGGCCAAAAACTAGACTACCGAATAATTGCCCATCAATGCGATGTGCAGTCCATTTCCATTTCAGCGTGGGCAGCATCACGTGTTACACCACCGAGTGTGTGTTGGCTGGGCTACACCGACACGGCGACGGAGGGCACGTTTCTCGACCCAAACAACGTGCCGAAGGGCACCTACGACAACTGGGCTCCAGGTGATCTGGCCGATTGTACAATTGGTCGAATTTGGGATAACCTCAATGGACACAATCCCTTGAAACATCAGGTGAACCGGCGAACGACCCGACCAAGAACTGTGTCGGAATGAACTGTCTGACAGGTGAATGGCTGATGGACTACTGCACACCACCTGCGGGTCAGGGTCGCACGGCCATTTGTAAGAAGGCACCGCTCGGCCCCAGCTGTCCCCCGACGCCTATCTATTGTCTCAATGGAGGTGACGTCATTGTTGTTATTGTTGTTTCGTAATTTTTTTGAGAATTCTACCTTAGACGAGCGCAGATGTTGTCACCAGAGGGAGCAACTTTTACACTGGTCGAAATTGCAAAGCTAAATCCGACTCGGCCCTGATGCCAGCAAAGTGCACAGCAATGACAATGTCAAAGCCGCACATGAGCAGGTACTTGTACGCCCGATCCGTTGAACAATTGTGCGATTGTGTGCACATGCGCCGCCGGCTGGGACTCGTTGTATTGTGACATTGAGATTGACGAATGTCTGTCAGCGCCCTGTCTCAATGGCGCTGTGTGTACGGACTTGGTGGCCGACGTACAATGCACGTGTGTGCCAGGATACACTGGTTCGGTTTTGGGTTGCTGACTGGACAGGGGTAAAACGATCCATGTTTCTATAATACCAGTGCTGCTCTGCACTCAAGTTCGTCTTCAACTGCCAGCTATATGTATAATTATACATTATTTTCCTCACCTGCTGTTTTTAGACTAATAGTACTGTCGTTAAATCAAGTCGTCAAATATACTCGTCAATAATACATGTGATTTGACAACAAGATATGACGACTTGATTTGACCACAGTACTGCAAGCCCTGTTTTTATCCGCAACACGCTGGGCGACCGTCCACAACAAACAATGTCTATTCAATCACACATGTGAAACATCACCCGGCCAGATTTCTTCTGCTCTACCGACATCGACGAATGCGCATCCGATCCATGTGTGAATGGCGCGACGTGTGTGGATGCAGTGAACATGTACACATGCACGTGCCCCAGTGGCTGGACAAGTGTGCATTGCGAAATCGGTAAGTTGATGAGTGGCACACAATCATAAGAGCTGGAACTGTCATCAAACACTTGCGATCGTATAACCAAACTTTCATTTGGACAGTACTTTACGAGGCAGTCGGCCACACTGATTTTGACCAGTATAAAAGTTGTTAACCTGTAGGTGCACCAAATGAACTTTGAAAAAGCTGGTCAAAATCAGTGAATCCTGCCAACTGTGTCGCAAGATGTGATCGAAACAAAAATTGCCGCTGGCGTGTGGCCAGTGATCGCCTTCGAATTTGACACGCATTTATTGTGACACACAGAGGTGGACGAATGTATCAGCAATCCATGCGACCCAGCGGCGACCTGTCAGGACCAGTTCGATATGTTCCTCTGCATCTGTCCACCGTACGTCACGGGCACAATCTGCAATGAAAGTTGGTGTCGGGTTATTTACACTTGATGGCCAGCTAATGTGTAGGTGGCTGATGTTTCTGCTTCGATACCAGAACTGATTTGTCCCACGAACTAAACTGTTTCAGCCGACTGGAACGCGCTCGTTGGCAACGCAAATCTGTCGGTAAGGCAACAGTACGTCCATCTTTTCTGCACATAGATGCAGTCAGCGTGTGATGTTTCAGCAAGTGATCCCGGTCATGATGGAGCCGGGCAATCAAGTTGATTCGACCATTTTCGCTGCGGCCGCTTTGGACGAACCGACACGAATGCGTGCCAGTTGGGATGAGACCATATTCGACTGGGCCACCTATGAAGGACGTGCCTTGGACATGAAGTATGGAGGACACGACTTTTTTTCTTGTGGCTTGTGTTTATGTGGTCAACGCATATCGTCAATGTCCACGCAGCCGGGCCGCTGGTATAGGCGTCAATGATGATCGCCGGGGTAGCCAGCGTGCTACATACGTTTTGTCTATGATGTCATAACGAGCTCATTTAGGGCTGCTTTTGGTCCGTGATATCGTCGCAGCAACTACACCCAGCCGGCCCACTTGCATAATGTATCAATAGTAACACACGCGTGCTGTCAATTGGCTAATCGGAACAGCTGGCTGATGATTTCAGGAAGGATTTCCACAAATGGAATGACCCAGCGCTCGGCAATTGTTTCACATTCAACCATCCAAATCTGACGCGGACGTACGTCGGCAGACGGCCGGGACGCGGAAACGGTGACAACTGCATAATCTGGCCACCACATTCAGTGCCCGAATCTTGGTTCCTTCGGAGTTTCAGTATTCCACAAGTTCAGAGAAACTGTGGAGCTGGAAACTTCTCGGAAACAACTCAGAACCGATTCCGGATACGTTCTTCTCACCTTTAAAAACGGGGACTCTGAAAGATTGTGTGGCGGATAAAACAGCGATGAGAAAATAGCGGGGAGAAACAACTGTGGAAGAAACAGCGGGTGCGAAAACAGGAAAAAACGGCGAGTGCATTAACAGCGGCGAATAAAGCAGGCAGTGCGTCGTTCCGCTGATTTTCTCTGCTATTTTTTCACCGCTCTTTCTTCCTCGCGTTTTTTTCCAGCGCTGTTATTGTCCCCGCTTTTTTCTATCCCTGTTTTATCCGTATACCCCGACCTAGAAATAAACAAGAACCGGGTGGTGACTACGAGCAATTCTTATTGGTGTTCAAAAGGTCGATGTTTTCAACATTGTGCGACTTGCCGTTTTCAGGTCTGCTTGCCTCGCTGCAAACGAATGCACACGATTATGCACCGTGGGTACTGAGTGCCGGATATCGTGTCTACATACACCACCGATACGATGGAGTGTTTTTGGAGAGTGTCGGCTATTTCGCTCCTCCCGCTTTCTATACTACGTTGTCGACCACAAAGGTATTGGTCGCACAATGACTTTAAAGGAATTGGTCAACTTTTTTTCCTGAATCGTAAAGAGGGACAGTGACGGGGCAATGACGTTGCGTTGCGTGATCGCACAAAAAACACGTAGTAAAGAGAATGTTTCAGACCTGCGGCAACGCGGTTGATCTGCTAGATTATTTTCAGCTAAAAATGTTTTGTGAGAATCACAAATAGCACAGTAGTTAAGAGTGACTGAACGTGAAAATCAGGATTGATTTTGATGAATTCTTATATAGCCATTGTGCTACCAATACCTATAGTTAGCCACGACTGTGGTTGTGCAAACTGTTGTTTCAAATCGTACACTTCAGTACGAGGTATTTTGTGATTGTGAGTGTTTGTGGTGCGTTCATGCCTCACCATGATTCTTCATGCCACAAGCCACAGTCATTGTATTTCGTTCGTCAGCGAGATTCAGTGTTTCAGGAAGTGTACGACCGATTGAACAAGCCGCATAGCGAATGCGTCAACAAGCCGAGCGAAGTGAACAGCTACTATTACACCGGCAACTATTCGTCCGATGTTCGTACTCAATCGCATTCACAATACCCAATCGATTTATGTTCACTGACCGACTGACTGCATCTTGATGCGCAGGCTTGTGTGCGCAGTTGCTACCAAGACGAACTGGTGAAGAGCGAACAATGTGGCTGTATGGACCCCCGTTTTGCCATTGACGCCACCCAGCAGGCCTGTCCACTCACACAACGTACTACGTGATGCGAACATGGATTTGCAATTGAAACATGCAATTGATTTCAATATCTGTAAATGTTCCTGTTTAGGAAACTGTATTGACGGCTTCACGCAGAGTAACAACGACCCGATCAATTGGGCCGACTGCAATTGTCCCCTGCCGTGCCAGTTAGTCTGATGTTTCATTGGCATGTGTGTGTATTGAGACTGGAAAATGAATCATTGACGGTAATGCAGGTCGACTGAGTACAGCGCGCGCGCGTCGAAGGCGATGTTCAAGACAGCCGTATGTGGTTGATTAGTTCCCCTGATGTTTCAAGTGCATCACGTATTTGAACATCTCGCACAGGTGACCAAATGTGGCTCGAACTCGACGTGCAGTACCGAAGTGCACAATGAACGTGTGATGGTCGAGGTGTATCTGGCGTCATTGACCTATAAGCGATACATTGAGACGCCCAAGATGGGGGTACGGTAACACATTGGTTACGGTAGCAATGGTGCATGACAATGCCTTTGGGAGAATTGTTGTCAAACACGTTGCCTGATCTGATAGGTGTTCACGGCACAATAAAGCGTCAAAGATGCACGCGTCCTGTGCACTTTGCCGAGACGACGTGTTTGAGCAAAAAATTCTGCCAAGTGTTGTCAGGGTTTTCATCCACACCCACAAAGCGATTGGGCTCATCATTCGACACATGACACTATCACAACACATGAAACATCAGCCAAGAGGCCTGCAGTTTCACTGAGCGTAAAACAATGCGGATCATAGCCCCTGTGACATGATGTCCGGCGTTGTCCTTGATGTTTCATGTTGTGTTACAGACTATCGACCTGTTGGCACAAACGGGTGGCCTGCTCGGCATCCTCGCCTCCGTTTCGGTGTTCACAATGTCCGAATTCGTGGTTTTGGCTGTTCGAGTCGGCCTAGCAGCCGTGAACGGACTCACTTGGAAATTCTTTCGTTCGTTCGATTACGACCAAGCACATGCATACATGGCGACCACCCAGCGATAAAGTGATAACGACGGCATGTGGCTCAAGATCAATTGAGGATTGTTCATCCATGCTGGTCTTAATTGAAAGAAAGTGAACATTGGATGATCCAATCCCACCTCCTCCATGTATCATAATAAATGACATACCAAAAATGAAATTGATTTTTCTTCCAATCTGATAACGGTAGCCAAACTTCATATCAGAATCGGAGTTCACTGCAAATGCGGTATACCTGCATGTTGTGTAGCTTTGAATTGTCGAGCGTTCTTGTAACTGAAAATTCAACACAAACTGCCCGAAGGATTTTGCGAATCGGTGAACAAACGCGAGGAAATAACTGTAACACATTTTATACAGACACAAGTAATAAATAGAGTAATAGAGATAACAGAAAACAATGATATAACAACACAGATAAAAGGGATAACTTTTGATAACAACAAAAGACCCGGATAATAAACAGCGATCGAAGAGAAGACAACAAAACGGGGACAAGAAAAATAGAAATCGCTTGTGAAAATCGAGCATGGCAATAAGCAATGCCCAAAACAATGAACAGAGAAGTGCAACAAGAGAAAAACTGTGAAAAAAGAACGAAACGATGTGCAATGTTTATGTACAAAATCAATTGCTGATTGCATGCAGCTAATCCCCAGATGCGGTAGTGCCCTCATTGTTGCCAGGTATGGTCCATTGCAACTGCCTACCGCGTTCATACATTTTCTCGAGCGCCCCTTTGAAGTGTTCTGGTGATTCGGCGTTCAATTCTAGGTACTTTTCGTACAACGCCAGTGCAGTGCGTGCATCCTCAGCGCTGTCGTGTGTGTCCTCCTGTATGGTCGCACCTGAATGAAACATCACCCAGTCAGCGCGATCAAGCTTGGTTGTGAGATCGCATCTGGACTGATTACATGACTTTCTTGAATTAACGATGTGTGAAGAAGTACGAGAAGAAGAAGTACAACTGATTTCGACCAGCGATGATGGGTTTAAGTTTTTTATATTGGGCCGGGAAATAATTTTCACGGCGGGTAAAACCAGTGTTTGAAACTTTAATTAATTTTCTTATCAGTCTCGGTGCAAACAGTCAATTAGCAAGAAAAGCACAAAAACTGGTGAGGGATAAGATCTCTAATTTCTACTGTAGGTCTAATTGCAACTTTTCTACCACCAGTCATTGACGCTTGTTTGTTAGAGTGCGTGGTAACCGACCGAGGAAATGCCAGGCGAGGAAACGCAGCGACACCATTCGATGACGTTTCATGTGATACAGATCGACCGTGTCACGCACTTGCTCCTTCGGCACCTGCAACAAACAAGTCGCTCATGCAACAAACAAGTAGGTAGCTCATCACACAATCTTTCACTGAGGTACCACACTGTTCATATCGATCTGAGCAAAAGTGCGATACGGACAAAACAGCGGTGGAGAAAACAGCTGCCTTTCAACAGCACAGGTCAGTAACTAAAAGATGTTCAGGTGACACAGTGTAGGGTTCAGAATGCTGTTCAACAGCATAAAAACAACAGCGACCCGTATTGTTTTTTCCACCGCTGTTTTGTCCGTGCACCTCACGCACCGTATCAATGGTTAACATCAACTCACGATCAAATTGAGCATTCGAAAGTCGCTGCGCAGCCCGTGACCGACGAACACCACGCCGCGATTGATCAGATATCGCAGTTTGAGATAGACGGACTTGAGGGTGGTCAGATGTTTGCTGGACACCGACGGGTTCAGGTCCTCCGGCTCGATGCCGCTGAATTTCGTCAGATAGTCGGCAACCTGCAAACAGTCGGAATAAAGAGCGAGCGAAAACGACAGTTGAACAAGTAGGGCAAAAGTTATCCAGTTTAGTGACGCAACCGATAGTCTGCTATTTTCTGCTAATTATGTTCTTAATTTTCGCGGGATCAATAGAACAACAGTCAGCGAACCTCTTCCTGCGATGTGATATAGTCGTCCATAAACGGCGTGCCTTTCATTTTGCCCTCGCTGAAAGAATGAGAGCATATGAAATTCGAGACACATACATACTGTACATAGAACCAAAGCTGTGTGCTGTACACTAACCCCCTGACACAGGTCACGCGGGCCACAGTCATCCCGGCACCACTTTTGGTCTTGTCGGGGTCACCATCCTGTAACGTGAACGGATCACGACATGAGATATGCGACGGAGCAAGTTTTTGATTTTTTTAAGCTAAAGCTGTTCAAATGGGGCATAAATATTGACGCTAGTGATACACAAGGGGTGCGGTGCGCAAAAACGACCACCGTTTTCGCACGATTGGCACACTTGTCTAAAAATTTCGAAACTTTTCTGGCAGTAACAATTTACTGGAAAAGATTTTTCCGCCTTCTAGTCCTGCCATCCCACAAACCATAGGGTGAACCAAGCAAAAAGTCAATGGAGCAATCGGTACCTGATTGAGTGACACAAATTCGGCATCAATTGCGACCAGTGTGCCCTCCTTCGGCAGCTCGATGTCTTGCAACAGCACAAACGGCGAGGAGGACAGACGACGACGTACGGACAGACATTCGTCGAGCGCGAACACAGACTCGTCCAGTTTAGCACACGCTGGAATATGCGAGCTCTTACCGAGGTGCGGTAGCAGCAAGTAACAATGTATCCGTCAACGAATTTTTTATACCGAATGTGTGCAGCTGAAGCACAATGACTGTTCCTCCACTTTCTTTGTACTGAAGCCGGTGGAGGAATTTGTGTTTTGGTGCAACCGCTTGCAGTTAACAGTATTGCTTGTATGAGCGCATTGTGTGAGACAAGGCCGTCTATAATCGATAATTCTATACTCAGCTATGTTCGATATCGAAGTCTGCATAACGAAGTACAGTATATTTCCTTTACATAACATGACCGTTTTCAGCCGCACCCAGCGCCACCCGTTTGTGGGCCTGACTTGGGCTCAAATGTCTCCGTAACAAATACCACCAAAGTACACTGAACGTATAGGATTTACTTGGTTGTTACCCTTGCACGATGACTAACCGGCTTCAAAGTCGTGACTGCGCGCCGCATCCAATCCATCGCCGACCTGTCGGTAGTAGAGCAGACACGGCCATTTCCATTGTGTGTCGAAGTGCAGCACCTATGTACAACCAATTGATCACCGTCATACCGACCATTCATCAATACACATTGAGTGAATACACCGTATAGTGACTAAAACTCATCGAAGATGGAATTGTGATCGTACCTCATCGGGTGAAACACGACAGACGATGATGTCATTGAACATGAGCCACACATCATTCGTATCCGTATGATCCGACTCGGACACTTTCTCGGATCCGGAGTTGCTGCGCAGATCGGCGGTCGAATCGGCGGCACTCAGTTGATTGGCGTTGTTGTCTGGCAATAAAATGGTGGCAACAATGTGATTCACTCACGCTCATCAATGCTGCTGTGATTGGGATCACAATGTGATCGGGAAAGCGCAAACGCGGCACTTTTCGCATGCTTTCCAAGCAATAAGAAAACATTAATGGCAGCGTGAAAACTTGCAGCCTTTGAAATACAGATGAGCATACGCCAACCTTCAGCGGCATCAACATCCGTGCTGCGTTGTTCACTGTGACTGTTGTTGGTGACTCTGTGCGCGACGTACGAGGGCACGCGTACGAATGTGACCAGATGTGGCTCGTGCTCGTCCTTGATCAGGTACACCACCGACATCAGTTCGTACAAAGAACGTTGCGATCGCGACTCGTCGATCGACTCGTCCTCCTGTGAACAGACGACATCTAGATTACATTGCGTCCGTTGCAAACATCCAGCTCGGTTTCCTCGCGGGTTGGTTGGTTTTTTGTCAAGTGTGTTTCAAATGTTTCTCAACATCGACAGTGGCGTGCCTAGTACCAAGCTAACCAAGTCCGACTAAATAGCACTAGCAGAAATCTTTGGATACGCAACGAACACTGCTTTGGATATTGACATCCGACATTATCCGATGCCAAGTGACTGAACAGGACAGATTAGGATTAGAGTGATGTCGGGTGTCAGATGTACCAACAAATGTCGTCAGGTGTCGGGCTTTCTCTTGCACCTGACGCTTGCATCAATTTTGACGAGAGACAAAATGTGAGTGAAATTTTTCTTCAAACCAAGGTTCCACCAAAGCGCAGAAAGTTGTATTTTGTGTCCATTTTGTTCAAAAACCTTTGAATGCAGTAAATACGGCCCAAAATTACAAAGATGAAGAAAATGAGCAAAATTTCGGCTATTTTTTATCCAAAAACATGATGTCAGGTGCCGGGTTCACCAGATGTCGGGTGTTGGATACCCCCCCCCCCGATCTCCAGCCCTAGGACAGATACCATCACAGACTGACTGACCACAATCGTCACTGTGCCCTCATCATGAACATCGGCCGAGAATTTGAACGGCAGCCAATGTTGTTGCTGCGGTTCGTTGGGAATGTCGCCTTTCCTGCAAGCAAGGTAGGACACGTCGAATCAACAGCAGCAACTGAGCATTTACATGTGCAGGAATCGTTAGCGCCATGCGAGTTGTCACAGCGCACACCAAGAAAAACATTGCAGCTTGATGCCAGCTACGGTGCTGCCAAAAAGTCCCGGAATTATGGTTTCTGATCAACCGAGCCTGGCTGCGCCGCGGAACAACTTGATCAACGTTGAAAGTTGTAAATGGACGTTAACAGAAAAAAGTAAAGTCATACACACGCACAACTGCTGAATTTCAACCAATTATTTGAATGTAAATGTGCACCTGTGGTCGTGGATGTACTTGCAGTCAGCGCGTTGACAATCGATACCGAATCGACAAGGCTGATTGAAGCGAGCACCTTTCCTCTTGTCCACGTTCGCAGCAAAGTACGACCTGGAGTGGTCCTTGTGCTCCTGCTGGTGTTCGTAGTGCTGAAAACGGTCGTCGCGACATTGATTTTGGGACAACACTTGTAATTGGCCAATTTGAGCATAAAATTATTTTTAGAGCATGACATGACCAGTATGAGTAAAGCTAGCAGACTGTCGCAGCAAATCCCGAGCCACAGCCCCCAAAGCAGACCGCAACAACCAACACCAACCGCAAACTGGAATTTCCAGAATATGATGTCCTTATCGGTGAGCACATGCGTGTCGAGCACCAATATGCGCGGCATGCGTCGGATGTAGCGCGACTGGCGGGCGTTAGCGAATGTCTTGCACGTGTCGCAGTAGGAGGACAACGTCTGTTGACTGCACAACGACGACGACAGAATGCTGCTAAACGCCGTCGGGCTCGGCGACATCGCTGCAACGCAACAACACGATGGGCACATAAATGGGCACTCAAAATCTTGATAGCCTGCGACTCCCAACAGTTACTTTCAGCATTTGGCTGAGGTAAATCAGCCACGAAGTGGCGATAGGTCTCTGATTTACAGCGCCGCTGGACTAGCTTTCCACGGAGTTTTTCGGATTTTATGAAGTAGTCGTTTGGGACCCATCAGACAAAACAAAGCAGCCGCCGCAACAGTGAGTACCAACTTTGTGGATAGAGCATAGTGAGTGCGAGAGGTTGACTGTCGCGCGTGGTGCGCTTGCCACACGCACATTCGGTCACCGTGTACACGTCCGAGCTGAACACATCGTTCAGCAATGTTGCACTGCTTGATTGCGCTGCTGCTGGTGTCGCGCTCACCGATGCTGGTTGGTCGTCGTGGTTGTTGTCGTCGGCGCTGCAAAGTTACACGTTGCGTTGATTTTGTCACAAAAAATTGGCGTGACTAAAATTGGCATTAAGCCCCCAAATCAAAGTGGCATCTCAAGGGGTCACCTCGAACACACTTAGTTAAAGGTGTAGTTCCACTACAAATTCGCGGAACCAGAAACCGCAGTTTTTGATTTTCAAAGTTTTCGCAAGATGATTTTGCAGAAAAATGTAACAATTTTTTAACATGGTTGAAGTGCTCGAACTGGCAATGGGCTTCACATGAGCAATGGACATTCAGCCGTTGAGCGTAATTTTGGTACTTTGGCGGTATATACCTCGTTCACTGAGGTTCGGATGCAGGTGCCAGGTACCATGCCTGGAGATACCTTTCACACTGGGCCAGTGGTGTCGTTGGGGGGGGGGGGGGGGTTACCCCCCTGGTATGGGGTATGGGAAATGGGCCGGGGGTATGGGGTATGGGAAATTTTTCACTTTTGGAACAAGCACCCCTAAGAAATGACTTTTTGACCCCGAGAAGTACCAAAATTGGCCATTTTTTGTCCAAAAATGTCAAAAATTGCTTGCTACCGCAAGAAAACTCTGTTTTAAGCACTTTTTAGACCAATTTTGGCACTTTTAGATGATTTTTGGGGTCATTTTTTTTCAAAACCCCCACCCTCGGGTATGGGAAATTTTTGAGTTTTTGGAAAACCCCCCCCTGGTATGGGAAATTTTTGATTTTTGGGGGTATGTATGGGAAATTTCCCGAAAATTGGGCTGGGTATGGGAAAATTTCGATTTCTCAACGACACCACTGCAC